>PVJA010003253.1:0-68927 GCA_004027025.1 Myocastor coypus
GTCACCAAAACTGAGAGTGGTGGTTCACAACTATAAATCCCAATGATGGGGAAGCTGAGACAGGAGGATCACTACAAGGCCGAGCTGCATAGTGAAACCTTGTAGCAATTAATTAATCAATTAATTAGTTTAAAATAAAATAAAACTAGGAATACACAGAATATCAGTCTCCATCTCTGTCTGTTCTCTCTTTTCATCTCTTTTGTCCCTTCTGAATTCATAAATCAAAGGGCTGCAAGGAATCTCTAAATTAAGATGAGAACTCTCACTAACAGCCAGTCTCTCGGCGCCTTGATCTTTAATTTTCCAATTTCTAAACACATATTAGTTAAATCCTTTGCTCTGTGATACCTGGTTGCAGCAGCCCACACTAAAAGAACCGTTATGTTATTTAAATAAATTGTATAGAATTATTACTTAAATCTATGCAATTCAAACAAATTGTATAGATTGACTCAAAACCATACTTGATTAGAATTATCCATTTATAAGTTATTGTATCTTACCTACTGCAACTTTTCATCTTGCATTATTAACAATAAACTGAAATTTAAGTAGCTCATAGATAAGACAAAAATTCTGACTTGCTTTAAAATAAAGTAATGCTAGAAAAATTATCTGAGAAAAAGATAGAACATCTATACACTCAGTAATTTCCAAAGTACACTGTAGTTTTTCATTTAAGTTTGAGAAGTAAACAGTTTTAAAGTAAGGTAAGAATTCCCTCTTAAAATAGTTGTCAAGTTTCATTATTTTATTGAATCATATTATGATTAGATATTGCATGTTTAACTCAGACCTGTAACATTTGTTATGTCTGAAATTTTGTCTAAGGATATAGTAGTCATGGTTCTCACCAGAAATAGGAGCAATAGGCTATATATGTGCCTGTTCATGGCTGTGTGTGTGAAGAAATTTATTTTAAAGACTGATTCACAGAATTACAGCATATAATTAGTCCAAAATCTGTAGAGAGGACTGGCAGACTAGAGTTACAAGAAAGAGCCAATGCCACAGTTCAAGTCTAAAGGCTTCTAGTGTAGAATTTCTTCTTGTTTGGAGAAGGTCGACCTTTGCTTCCATTTAAACAGTCAACTGATTACATGAGATCTACCCTCAGTATGAAGGAGTCTGCTTTACCAACTCCACAGATCGACCTACACTTTCATCTACAAATACTTTCACAGAAACATCTAGAATAACGTGGGCACATGTATGAACACAGGGGAGTAATCAATTTGGTGCATATACTTATGCATCACAGAAACCATTACTATCATTTTAGTCATTTTGATGGTAAAACTGATTATGACATGATGATTCCTCTTTGCATGCTAAGAAAACTCAGTCTGTAACAGATGATTATCCATGATTCTACTCTAATCTTTATGTTCTACTCAATTCACTTATTTAATTTACATTATACTCCGGGTGTGACTTTCCTGTCAGAACTCATTTGGGACATCTTTTCAATGAAGGTTGAGTGCCTAAGTATGGCAGCTGAACCAAAGATAATTTTAAAACGAGAAAAAAAAATAGCTCTCTTCCCCAATATGAGATTTGCGATATTAAAACCAATATTGATTGATTTGTGCATTATTTGCAAACATTTATATTTGTATTTTACACTTTTCCTGTGATTATTAAATCATTAAAAAATGAAAATCCTCTGATGGAAATATGTTGACCTACCATTGTCAAAATAAATGGGATGCTCTATTAGCCAGGCACTTGGAAAAATATGGGCTAGATCAATCAGCGACACCTTATCAAGCCACGAAGTCCCTGGATTACTTTGTTTTTATTATGAATTATTTTGAAATTTTCTTCATTTACAAAAATTATGGGAAAAATAACAAAACTGTGCCACAAAACATTGTATTATGTAGAGGAATAAGGTAAGATAAGGTAATACGTATCCATCATAGATTTCAGCAAGTATATACTTTTGATTAGTGTTGTTTCATTAATAGCTCTCCCTCTTTTCTCATCAATTGAGATATCAAGTTATCCAAGAACATGTCTGTGCACATCTACGAAATGTCTTTATGTAGGGCACAGTATAAGACAAATGACAGTCATAAGATTATCACATTTAAAATTAGCAATCTCTCTTTACGGTGAACAAATTTGTCTCTCGTATTATTTGTTCAAGACAAAAACAAGTTCTATTGTCTGCATTAGATTGATTTGTCTCTCAAGTCGTTTTTAATCTGTGAATTCCCCCTCCTCCTTCTTCATTTTGCAATTTATTTTTTGACAGAACTGGGTCATTTCTCCCTTAGAGTTCTCATGTTCTGGACTTTGATGATTGAATCTCTATGATGTTATTTAATATTCTGCCATCTTTTATATTGCTAGTAGTTGAATCTTGGGACTTGTTTTCTTTCAAGTTTAACTTTAGGTAACAGTGTTTTATTTTAGATGCTGTATATTTGCATTAGAAATTCCATAAGATCTACCTTCTAAAATTTTTTGTAGTTATCACTATTGAAAATCATTGTTCAGATTCATTACTTTGTTGATGTTAAGTTTCTTGGTTAATGTAATTTATCATTGTAAGCCTCAATAATTTTTTCACCAAAGTCTTACATATAAAACTTAGAGATGTGATATTAAATTTAGTAACTTGTTCATTTACAATTACTTGTATTATATAAAAATATTGATGTCTTGGCAAATGTAGTACACAATGCTAATCATTTAGTAAACATAAACATAATGCAGATCTGCTGTTAGTTTACCAATAATATGGCTAATGAACAAGACATTTAAATATAATAAAATACATACCACTATGTAGATATATGGAAATAGCAAAAGAGTGAATTAGTGAATAATTAATTGTCAGGTGTTTTTTTTTTTTTTGGAGATTATTGCTCTATGTAACTATGACCCATTGAGTTTTTATTTTACTAGCTTTAAAGTGTTTTAAAGAAATGTGACCATTTTATAAAAAAATCTAGAAAATAGAACAATGTAAGTGGATGATACCAACAGATCTACTGTTAACATCTTATGTTTGCATTTCATTTTTATATAGTGATAATTTTTTCTCTCTTTTTTAAAGATAGGTTGATTTTATTCAGGGAGCATGTGGGGGCACAGTGCGAGATGTAAGAACCCTAGCAACACAGCCTTGCAGGAGTTATCTGGAGGCTGATCTCAAATTTCAGTTAAAATCTTAATAGAGTTAGTTCTATGTCCTTAATTTTCCCAAATAACCTTATATGCTAAGTGTGAATTACTTTGTGAGTATCTTCAAGATTGTCATTTAAGTTGACTCAGAACTTCATGCTTATTTCAATCATGTGTGTTCTTGTATTGGCTAAGGACAATGAGTCCAAAGGCTTAGTTTTTGAAATAATATTGGAATAAAGTGAATGTCTTCATGAATATGACTTAACATTTTTATTATTTTATCTTTAGAGGTGACCAGAAGAGAAATTCTTTTTTTAAAAAAAATATTTTTTATTGTTTCTTTATAAGTTTTCCAAAAATTTGACATGGTACTTTTAATCTCCTTCAAGAAAGTCAAATTTATCCTAGGTATTTAGATATAGATATTATTATTTCAAATAATTTATTAATCCAGTAGCAAGTAAAAACAAACAGCTGTTTTAATTTCTACTGTGTTTATGAGTAAAGTTGCATCTTAGTCTAATGTAGCAGAATTTGACTCACTGGGTAATTTATAATAGCAGAAGCACATTGGTTCACAGTTCTGAATTCTGAGGAGCTTAAGTGTAGATAAGGGTGAGGCCCTTCCTGCTGTATCCACTGGATACAGGCAAACTGAGAACTCAAACTTGCAACCTCAAGCTGGACACTTGATAGTAATAAATTCAGCCAGGATGAGTCCTCAGACCTGCACATCTCTCAGTTGGTGCCACTACTTTGTACTCTTCCAATGGAAATTAACTTTCCAACATGTATTTTTGGGGGAGATACCTTCAAACTATAGAGACAGCAGTCTCTATGTCAACGATTCCTAAATCGATTATTTTCCTTTTAAAAATAACTTAAAGCAATAAACTCAACCCTTGAAGAAACACTGACTATGAGTTGAAAAAAATGTGTTCTTTGGAATTGAGCAGTCAGCTGTTTCTATGTTCCAATGCTTCTTCGCTATGTTCCAACACCTACATTTAAGTCCTGAGTTTATGGTGTAGTCCCTAAGTAATGCATCTCTATGTTCCTCATATGGATGGGTATGGATCTTGCTCCCCTAGGTGGCATATACTTCACAGTCCATAATACTAGAAAATAGCTCTTCACTAGGACAATCTTACACAGGAGATTGAACACCAACATAAAAGCCAAGAACATGGGTGATACAAAACTGGGGGGCATTGTTGGGCATGTTTTTCACTTGGTCTCTAGGTTCCTCAGCTATTAAAAGAAGAATATTGCTTCTTAGTAATTAGTGCTTTTATATTAAAGAGAGTTCCACTCCAAAGTTTAAAGACAAATGTCTACATGTAGCCTGAATTGTAGTTTTATTTTTGTTTTACCTACATAGTGGTTTAAGCATTCTTTACATGGCTTGCAAAATTCAATACAAACAACCAACACCACCCAAAATTATGCACAGTGGGTTGCTCGTAAACATTTGTGAAAAGTCACAAAACATGTGGTGTAGAGTCCTTAATCCATGGGAACCTGAAGACAGCCACCCAGTGGCAGTCTCTGCTAGTCTCTGCTATTCCCCACTAACAAATCCAAGTGGGAAGCAGAATTCATGAAATGCCACTTTTCTTTCTCTCATTGTGTTCTTTAAAAGAAAAACTATGATGATTATTGCATTTCAGATTTCACCACTGTTTTACATAACTTGACTAAAGGATATAGTGCAACTGAGCATTGCTATACGTTTCCAATGTAAAGGAGAGAACAGATTTCCCCCTAAGAAAGCTGGTAACCTGTGTTTCAGAGTGACATAATCTCATTATATCTCCCATAGCTGAAGGCACAGATTTCCCATCTTTATTTTTTTTATCCTTTAAGTATTTATTTTTTTTCTAGGAAGAGAACCTCAGGAATTTGGAGTACAATACATCTCAGGTGTTTTGCTTTCTTAGATAGCAGCTTGCCAAATTATGCAGGCAGGACTCAAACTTGTGATACTCCCGCTTAAGCTACCTAGAACGTAATTAGCCTCAGTTTAATGTTTATAAAGTGTATTTTCTGCCAGGGTGATGCTCACTCTCCTCACTACCTACCTGAGTCCACTTTAGCTCCCAGAACAAGGTTCCCAGACAGATGATTGAAAATATTTTTACATTAAAGTGTAATTGACATTAATTAAATCAGTAAGCACACAGGCTACCAATGTGACCAACTCTGTAGTACAAAATTCTAGTTCAAAACCCATTAACGTGTGCTGGCATCTAAACTTGAAAGAATGACCAAAACTGAAAGCTTCTAGGTCTTTAGTGAGTTAAAGTTTTCTTAGATGCCTCAGTGCCTACCATGAAGTTCCATATGTCTACCACATTGAATCAGGGCTTCATGTATCTGTCAGTAGAAACTCAAAGTATAAATAATTTGGGGAGTAAAATAAAGAAGAGAAAGTAAGAAAGAGAAAGAGGGAGAGGGACGCTATGAAGATGAAGAAGAGGATTTAGGGAAAGGGAGAGAGGGTAAAAGGAAGAGTAATAAAAATGATCACTGTGATAAATATATGATATATAATTAAGATATAAGATAGGATATCAATATAAACCAACTTGCCAAAATGAATGTAATTAATAAGTATCAAAAACATATACTGAGGGAGACCACCTATGTGGGACACCCCTCCTGTACCTCTCTCTCAGATAGAAGCTTTCTTTCCCTTAATAAGTCTATTCTGCTCATAACCTCAAAAAATTGTACTGAAATAAAATGAGAAATCAAGACAACTACTTTGCTTGGAGCATTCATATCATTGAGGTAAGTTTTATTTAAATAGCCAGGGTTATCTAGTTCAACAAGTCAGTCTTATTTATGTACACAACTGTGTAGAACAAGATACTATCAGAACTGAAAGGTCTTATATGCCTTCTAAGCTAAGCCTCTTGTTTTATAGATGAAAGAACACAGGTTTCTGGACATTAATTGCTTTTCTGATAATAGTTATTTCTTGTGGAAATCAAGGTCCTGATTTCCAGCCCTTGTGTTCCTTCCACTGTGCTATGTATCTTAATGAATGTGAAGAAAGAGTAACATTGTTTAATCATTTCTCTATTGTCGGGCTGGATCCTAGATAAATAGGAAGCCTGCATTCTTCCATATTGGGCAGAGTTTAGTTAAAATCATTTTTAACAGTTGCCATTAACAAGAATAAGGGTGACTTTGAAATTTTAATAAGATAACAAGGATCTCCTTTTTATTTTTTTGTGAATAAGTGAGAGTTATAGATTACCTTATTTTAATTAGGGTTTGTTTTAATTGAGCACAGGCAAGTTTAGAAAGATTGCTTTGAAAGAAGAAAAGGTACTTTGCCAAATGTGGCAAGTTCTTCCTGGAGAATTCTGCTCCTTGCAGTAAATAAAAGGAAGGGATAAATTTCTTGTTCTAGGAACAGAACAGATGTGCCTTTGAAGGCTAGTGCTTTTCTAAACTCTCCAACTCAAAGACAAAAGTGCATAAGAATCTCATTAAGTATAAATATGCCTGCCTTAAACTTTTAGTTGTTACCTTGAAGTTGAAGTAGAGTTCTGAATTGAACTAGTTAATGAGAGCTTAATTAGGGTGACTAAGAATTTAATTTCAAGATGATAAAGCATCAGGTTCATACTTAATTTGATACTTCAAAATGCCAGTGATGACTGATGCTAGTTATTAGATCCATTTGCTTTGAAAATCCATTGTGTTTGCATATGGATGCTTGGTCCTGTTACTTGGTGGTAGTCCTTTTTTCCTTGTTATTTTTTTCTTTAATTATCTTGTTTTATGCTACTAAAATGAGGCTATATCATTCCTATTAGCATTTGCAACTTGAAGCACATGTATGTCACGAATTCCGACAGTAAATAATTAAAGTATTTAAATAAACTTGTGTATGTGATACAGCTCTCTGGTTGAACAAATCGGCAGAGCAAGATTGTATTTTGATCTATAATTACAACAGCCAGTAACTGGCATGATCCTGACTGAGTCATATTAATTTACACATTAAGTCGCCATCTGTAGGAATTTTCATAGTATCTCTTCTTCAGTGCTGTGCCTCACATGGGAATTTTGAAACTACTGTGCCACTGGAGAGCTTTTCGAACCATGGTTGGAGGTTTGTAGCTGTGAACAAATTGTTCCAGACATTTACATCTTCACCCCGCTTATTACAAAGTTGCCTAATGATCCAAAGAAAAAAAAAGTGTGCAATATTTGGGATGACTAATGACAGAGCAATTGATAAACTGACAACATTCATTTCATTTTTTTTAGAAGTGCCCTTGGCCTTAAGTCAAACTATTAACATGCCCCATGGAGCAGAACAGAGTTGCTATCACCTCTTTGAAAAGAATAAATATCCTCAATATTTGTGCTAGAGTTGCAAGCTATATTGTATATCTATAAATATGCTTTCTTAAACAGAAACAAAATGATACTGTTATTATTATATTGAGGTGATCTAAGAAAAGCAAAACTATTTTAACCTCAATAGCAAGGAAATTATAGGAATATATAAGGGGATTTAGAATCTAAATAACTTATATAATACAGCTTAAGTTAAGAGAAACATCGACGCAAAAATTATTTGGAATTTAAAAGTGAATGTCACTTTTATTTTAACAATTGTTCATTTGGAGGACATTAAACAATGGAAAGAATGGCCGAAATTATTCAGAAACACTCAAACAGCACTGATTTAAAGAACTCTTAAATTATAGAACTGCAGTCTCCATAGTGAATACCAGTTGCCTATAAAATTCATGACAGGAGTATATTTGTTTTATGATTTACCTGTTTCTTTTTTAATCAGAGACATTGTATTTTGAAAGAAATAAAGGAGAAGGCAGGAAAGAACATACTAGAAAGGAAGTTTATTAAGAGCAGTCAGTAACTACTGGCATCAAATGTTACTGGAGAGAAATATAATTAGGAGTGAAGATCCCACAACTGTACCTAAAGACGAGTTTCCCACTTACAGCACACACTACAATACCCCTCCCTGAGAGCCATTTTCATTCAGTGGACCACTCAGATTGCTTCCATAGAAAAGCGAGAATCTATTACACAGAGAGCACACCAACAGAAGAGCTTACAAAAAAAAAAAAAAAAAAAAAAAAAAACTTGGCTTTAAACAAGCAGAATCTACTCCTAGCATGCCTACATTATGTGATTTTACCATGAAGAAGCATGAATAATAACACTTCTCTATGCTTTTGCATGAATTATTTTAGAAGTGTACAACGGACTGATACAACTACAGGTAGGACCAACCAGCATAGGTGAGCCCCTCCTTGTGGAGCTCAGGCTGTGCCAGCCCTCGAACCCTTGCCATGCTGGTTTTCTATTTGAGCTGTCTGTGTCTTGCAAGCTAAGCAGGCCCAGTGCAACGCATCATTTTTTGTTGTGATAGTCACATTAACGTCAGATAATAGAAACTCAACAAATTAGTTATTGTTGATCAAACTCCAGCAGAAAATATGGACTATTTCATATTTAACGCTCTTTGCCAGAACTTCAGATCGTTTTGACAACCTCATAAATTACTAATAGGGAGGCCTCCAAGAGCTTTGGGTTCTTTCAACTCTTGATGCCGCTTAGTGTATTTGAAATATGCCTTCCTAATCATTCTGTTCCAAGATAGTGAGCTGACATAGCAATTGAATTCTAATTGTAACTTGATTACCTGAGCAGTCTGGCAAATTTGGCCAAACTAATTACTCTCTAAGTTATTAATTTAAAAACACCAAACAAAATGTTGAGGCTTCAAATTAAAGCATGGACCTCACTCTGATTGATGTGTGCTAGGCGATTTCTCATTAATACCTCCTGTCCCTGATAAACTTTGCCGTAATGGGAGGCTCTGTTAAACTCTAGGTGTTGAGACCAGTGTTTTGCTTCTTGAATAAAATATTTTTATGACATTTGTATATACTTATGGGTGGCTGCAAAGAAGTATTTTTATATGTGTTCACATCATGTAATCTTTAAATCACCGTAATTATCTTTTCACGTGTATATGTATTATTATGTAAACATTTAAAAGTAGTTTTTTAAACATAGAATAATTATGGATTATATGCAACACTGTGTAATTCTTATTTAAATAAAATAGACTTGCTATCTTAATCCTGAGAAATATATTTATTTAATCAACTTTCACAGGTTGTACTCAGATGATATCACGTACACAGTCCATATTTTCTACACTTTGGAGTAGGGAAGATCAAAGCCAGTAGGGTGACTGAATGACTTTCCAAATTATGAAAGGAACACAGTTCATCAATTCCATGAGCAGGCAACAAATTTTTCCTTAAGAGCAAAGATTTTTGGCAATCTTCTTCTCATAGTTCTCCTACTACTGCTGAGGATCCAGGCTAAGTATACAACAAACAAAGAAAGGTCTATATTACATGTGTGTTATTTTATTCAGAACACTGTATCATTTCCAAAACATTTTTTGTTATACAGTGGTAAAATATGATGACTCACTGGCCGTATTGATACATTTATCTAGCTTTCAAAGTAAAACGAAGAGATTAAAGCAAGTGGATATCAATTATATATATTTCTTGCTTCAAAATTCTTTAAGTGTAAACAACAATGAAAAAAACAAATAGGTTCATAAAGCCCCCTGAAGTTCCCTATATTCTCTAATACATAAAGCATTAAAAGCAAGAGAAATATGAACTCTAACTACATAGCTATGTAATCTCTTTCTAAAAAGATATTTGAGCTCTACTCTTCAGGCAACATAACCTGACTGGTCAGGTAAAATGCCTTAAGAAAACAATATATGATTATATTTTGTATTTATGATATCTATTAATGATCTTGGAGAATTAATGGTTCTGGATTTGTTAGTTACTAACATTTGACTCCTCGTGCACACACACACACACACACACACACACACAAGTGCACACACACACCAAAAAATGGAAATGCACTAAAACTTCATCAGATGGCAGGTAGACTTAGAATTAGTACTGTTGTATGAACTACATTGCTTGTTCGGTGTCACTAAATATAGCATATATCTGGCTTAATGTTACTAGAACAATGTAGCCTAAGAAACAGTAGGGTCCCAAAATTCAAAGACACAATCCAGAAATGGGCATCTGAGATGAACACACACTTCTTAGAGAAAGAAAATTCAACAAGCCTATAAATACGTGAAGAAATGCTCCACACCACTAGCCATTCATGAAATGCAAATTAAAACAACACTTGGATACTATCTCACCCCTGAAAAAATGGCTATCATAAAAAAGCCAACCAACAACAAATTTTGGAGAAGCTGTGGGGAAAAAGGAACACTTCTCCACTGCTGGTGGGATTGCAGAATGGTATAACCATTATGGAAAGCAGAGTGGGGATTCCTTAAAAAACTAAAACTGAAAATCCTATTCAATCCAGCTACTTCCTACTGAGAATTTTCCCAGAAAAACTGAAAACATCATATCATAGTGATAGCTGTGTACCTATGTTTATGGCAGCACAATTTGTAATAGCTAAATCTTGAAAACAACCAAAGTGCCAGTCATCTGAAAAATGGTTGAAAAGATGTGGTATTTTTATACAATGGACTATTATTCAGCTATAAAGAATGATAAACTAGAAGACTTCATATATAAATAGTTATATCTTGAACGTATACTCATAACTCAAATAAAACAAGACCTACATGTGTAAATATGTGTAAATACCACACAGTCTCTCTAGTATAAAAACTCAAAAGAAATAAATATGGAAAAGCATAACACAGCTGAATGGAAGTCAAGGACTTAAGAGTTAAACAATGAAGTGACTGCAAGCAGAAAATGTAGCTTAGATCAGAGGTTAACAGTTATTTCATTTAACAGGCCCAAGAATTCCTGTGGTCTTTGGTATAATAATGAGTTAGCAACCAACATGCTCAAGAAAAGATTGGAAATACCAAGATGTTTTTATTTTCTAATCAACATGTGTAAATCATTAAATATTTGAAACTAATTAAAATTACATTAATTTGTGTTAAACTTTGTTTGAAATTAGAACTAAAAGAATTGCGAAGGGCAAGAAGCACCTTTATGGTGATGAAATTAAAGTACTGTCCATAGTAGTTCCAACAGACATAGTCTGCCTCCGAGCCAGACACACAGTTGGGGCTCTGCCGTGCAGCTGTAGCGTTCCTGCTGCTAAACTTTGTTTACATATTTATGGCAGGGTCTACAGGGTGTCACTACATAGACTGGACTCATAGTGATGCTCCTGTTTATAGCCTCACAAAAGTTGGGATTACAGGTGCCCACCGCCACCCCCAGTCTCAGTCTCCTTCTCAGCGTGCCCAGGTTGGCACCAGCAAGGCATGTCGGTAATCAAACCCTGGCTGCTACACTGTGCCTAGACAGATGCTTTAGTCTGCTGAGCTATCAGGCTGGCCTTACAAAAATTTGATTTGAATATAATCAGTGGACAACATTTAGGCAAACACAAATGTAACTGACTCAGAGAACTCCAACTTCAGTTCCTTAAGATATTTCACATAAAAATCAGAATCTGTTAGATACAAAAAGACTAAGGACTTGTAACCCTTGAGTGCAGTGTGTGTTATCACATGAATGTGTTTCCACAAGTCCGTGTGTTGGAGACCTAATTCCCACATTCCTGGGTGGATGGCATTTGGAGCTGGGACCTTGGAGAAATGATTAGGATTAGACAAAGGCCACTGGCCTAGGGGCTTCAGAGAGAAGTGAGAAAGACAGGGCCAGTGTGGTCCCTCTTATGCCTGCAGCTTTGACTTAGCAAGGAGCTCCTCATCAGACTCTGGCACATATGCGCTTCCCAACCTTGAGAACTGAGGGAAAATGATTTTCTACATAACCTTACCCCATCTTTAGTATTCTGTTATAGCAGCAGAAAAATGGCCTAACACAGCATGTGATCTTTAATTAAATCTTGGTTCAGCACAAGAAAGACAACCAAAGAGATATAAAAGCTGGTATTGGTTTAGTTGAGGCTGTTTGTAGAGAATTATATGTTAGATCAATCTGTTTGATCAATTTAAGCTTGTTCGGAGATAAAAATACTAGTTACTGGGATTGTGTACAGAAAAAAATGTTTTTATGTGTTTTGTTGGTTCTAATATTTGAGAAATATAGTATAAATACAGTAGCACTATTTAGCCATAGTTTATGCAACTTATTTAAAAATACTTAATAAAAATTTGCATGAGTATAAAGACCTGGCTGTAAAATGTAAGTAATTAATAGATAATAGCTATAAAATACAAAGACATCTGGCTCACACAATAGTTTTAGCCTTACAATTGAGTAGACATTTTTCAAAGTAAAAAAAAAAAAGTAGAAAAAATATTTTCATGTAATTATAAATTGTACAATCACCTTATCTATAAGCTGTAGATCTTTGTATTACAGAAGAATACTACTGAGCACAAGTATTTCTTAAATGAAGCATTCAGTGCCAACTTTTAGTCTTAATTAAAATCATATTGCTAGATGGATGAATTATTTACAGACAGCTTTGGGAGTGAAATAAGTTCACACATTTCTCACATATAAATATTTGGCAATATAGAAATGATATGTGAGAGTAAAATACACACAAAACTTTCAAGTTAGGACCATTTGAGATATGCGTAATAAATACTTTTAAAATATGGAGAGGCACAAACAAAAGTTATATTACATGAAGTGGTTGTGACAAAAAAATAAGTTACAGCAATGCCTGTTGAAGGAAATTTACCACAAGAAGAGTAATTGTGCATTGTTAAAATACTGTAGGTAATACCACCAAGTCTGTTAGAAACAGATTCAAGTAATATTGGTATTATAAATAGGCTGGTGATGTTTCCTGAATCAATCACGTAATCTGCTTCTAAAAAGACTATGATAACATATAATCACTCAAACTACTTATATGTTTTTATTCACAATATATATTGATGTTGTTTGTTGGAATTTTGATTTTCGAGAAATAGAAGTATGAAGACAATTACTGTCTAGGATCAAGGGTATGCAAACTCTAAGAGAACTAGTCTGACAAAAAAATATTTTCCAAAAGAATAGTAACAATACAAACATCAACAAAATTGCTTCAAAATGAAAACATTATTGCTTTTCTAACCTCTCTTCAGCACTTTACTTTTTGGCTGCTTCTCTTAAACTCTGTAAGAGTCAGATACATAATTAAAACAATGTGCACTGTTGTTTTTTACTGGAGCACCAGATTTTTCTTTGGTTCAGTATTAACTAAAGAATTTTGAGGAACAGAAGATAAATTAAAAAAAAAAAAAAACTTTCATTGTGATTTTTGCCAAGAATTTTTCAAAAGTTCTGAAACAGGTAAAGTAATTAGAAACAAAGTATGTAAATCATAAATCAATCACATCTGGCAAACTCATGTATCAGAATAGTTTCCTAGGGAATTCAGTAGAAGTCCAGGCTGCTGGCTGTCGCCTGTCAACTGGATTTTACACCACCTAGAGAGGAAATGCTATGTACGTAATTGAATTGTCTCACTAAACTGATAGGCTAAATTTTGTTAGACAATTAGGAAATGATACCTTCTCCAGTGACAAGTTGTTAGGATGATTAGTGCCTCAGACATCTTTGGCTAGCTTGAAACCCGCATTTAAAAGAATGGCTAGGAAAGTATCAGATAACATTCATAGAATCCTGTAATAAAAGATACTGACCATCAAAATGGTCTGTTTTCTTTTCAGGTGATGTAATTGATGCACTGAAAGATAAAATACTTGGGCCAAAGTCTAACTAACAGCAGATTCCAGACCTGACTCAAGTCTTTGGTATCCTGGTTCCAGACACTTTCTACTGTAATAAACTGTCTTCTGTTGATATCTTTGTTCATTGAGGGTCAAAATAGTTCTCTTTTTCTGTGATGTTTTATTGCTGCAGTTATTGCATTTTGAATGTACAAAGCAGAAAGAAAAATTACTCTTGACTTTGTCTTATGCAATATATGAATAACTTTAGCAATGAAAATGATATCCAAGAAGATTATTGATTATGGAAATTGCCAAGCATGCAATCAAAAAAGAAAATTCACATCTTAGATTTAATAAGAAAGAGTATGAAACCATAATAGCACCTGTGCACTAGCAGATTCTGACAAATACAGTGAAGGTGGAACTAGAATTACCAATTAATTTTTAAAACAACCTCCATAGAAATGCCAGCTTGGCAGTGTTTCTAGTCAGGAAATATCGTGGTGCGAGCCAATGTGAAATTTAGAAGGAGCCCTGAGCTATTATAACCCAAGGCAACTGTAGGGCAAAAACATAATGGTGACAACTTTGTCTGAGACTGTCTAGTACAGAAAAAAAAAGCAACACAATTGTAACCTAGCACCAGATTTGGTTAAAAAAAATACTGCAAGACTTCCTCACAAAACCACTTTTTGCTAGAGCAACTCAGATAGTCTTCTAATGATAAAATAAAATGAATTTCTCTGTTGGATTCTTTATCCACAACTCCCCCTTCCTTTTCCAAGTGATGGCTGCATCCTACATTTTGGTCTTTTTCCAATTTTCAGGAATGCTTTACTGCATTTCCTCACCACTCGCACACTGTGCAGTAGAGTTATGAATGATCTGCCTTTCAGTGAAGTCAAAAAATACGTTTCAAGGGATGTTGTTAATAAATTAACAAAACTGAGGCAAGCACCAGGCTTGGTTTTATCCTAAGTTGAGTAAATTTGTTTTTCTCTTCTTTCTTGGTGCCTTGCTCTTCAGTGCCCAAGACTTATGGTTTTGCCCCCTCTGTGCCACCAGCAGTTGTAAGAAAGCAAGCATGTCCAATTTATTTTTCAAGATCACTGTTTAGCTTTGAAACCTTTTGGAAGTTGTACTTTGAAATTTTGACAGAAAAAAAAAAAAAAAGAAAGAGAAAAAGAAAAGAAAACAAGAGCAAGTATGGTCACCCGTCTGCCTGCACAGGAGCAAATGCTATGTCGCTTTCTGTGGGGAACTTGAGCACCTTGCATTTTGATATCAAAGAGGACCTTTTTCCCTTTTATGTTGCTGATAATATGTGAAGTAGGAAAATGAGCATTAGAAACTTCTTTTCAGGATACGGTTCCTCGTGTGTGTGTGTGTGTGTGTGTGTGTGTGTGTTTCTTTTTTCTTTCTTTTCTTTTTTTTGGGGGGGTGGGGTATGGCTGGCCCAGCCTGCCCTGGGGAGGGGGTGGAGCCAGCGCAGGATGTAGTGGCAGGGATTGAATCGCGTTCCCTGCAGCCACCTAAGCTTTCCTAAGCAGGCGTTTTAGACCCCTCAACCATCCTACCAGCCTTGATTCTTTTTTTCCTATGTATCTCTCCTTTCCTCACTATTTCTGTCTCTCTCTTTGAAAGAAAAACAATTTAAGACTTATTAGACTGTAAATGCATGACAATGCACATTTGAATAACTAGGTAATTTTTAAATGTTTCAAGTGTATTTGTTTTCATAGTATCCTTTCAGTTTTATTTATTTATTTATTTAATGTATTTAGTACAGGCCCTGCAGGGTCTCACTACACAGACTGGACTCAGAGATCCTCCTCTTTTAAGCCTCCCAAGAGCTGGGCTTACAGACACATACCACCATGCCCAGTCTCAGTCTCTGTCTCAGAGCGCCCCAGGGTTGGGGCTGGCATGGCATACAGGAGACAGAACTCGGTCCCTGAGCAGGCACTTCAGTCCATGAAGCAATCTGGCTGGACCTTCATAGTTTTCAAATTAATGAGAGACATAGTTTTATCAGTAGAAAAGAAGGGACAATGTAGGCTGCTAGCACTCTGGTCTAGAGATTTCACGTAGCCAGCTTTATCTCACTTACTGGCCAATATGAAGCAAGTTCCATCCACTGCTCCACTGAATTCATATCAACATTATTCACTTAAAAATTTGTTTGCCCACTTCTTACTGTCTTAAATTGTGATAGCAGATACATGGGCAGCTCCGCAAAGCCTCCTGCCCGTAGGAGTGGATCTGGAGGTGACTGGACCACAGGTGCCTCATATTGGATTTGGCAAGTGATGCCCTCATAGCGGGGTGTGATGTTGGGAAAAGAAGTATGAGGCGAGGAGGTGGGTCACGTGGCGTGACAGGGTTCTCTGCTCCCTGCCTGCCTTGTCATGAGGCATTTCTCCCCTGCCAGGCCCCTCTTCCATGCCTTCCTGCCTTGGCATCAGCTGACAGTGATCTGAAACCTTTGGCCACTGTGAGCAAAAATAAACCTCTCTTCTTTAATTCATGAATGTCATGTGTTTTGTCCCAACAACAAGAAAACAAATAAAACATAAACTGTCATCACTTCATTCATTAAAGGAAACAAATTTTGAGTACCAGCAATGGGCTAGACAATATTCTAAGCAGATTTCAGTATACTACTGGACAAAACAGAACAGCTCTGCTTAAATTCTACTGAAAGAGAAAAAAAAAAAAAACAATGGAGTAATGAAATGGAAAATGAAGCAGTGTACCAGAGGATCAGAAATGTCCTCAGGGCCCAAGTGGAGCAGGATACTGGCACAGCGAGTGCTGTGTGAAGAAAGATGTTGGCAATTTTCAATAGCGTGGTCTGGAGAGTCCTTGTCATGTAGATAATATCTGAGCCAAGATTTAAGAATAGTAGGGAGCCCTACATCTTATGCAGCCTGGATCCCAGGAAGGGGGCATATCTGGCATGTCTGATGATCATTCATAAGCTAGTGGGACAGGAAGGAGGGTACCTAGGCAAGAGGAGTGAGGGAAAAGGTCAGGTGAGAGAAAGGACTTGGGGTGCCATGGCTGATGTGGACTTCATCTTCATCTCCCAGTGATTTGGAGAATCAGCATAGGAGCTGAGGGGAAAAGTGACAGAACAGGACTTGGGTTTTAAAAGAATAGCTGTGGCGGCTCTGATAATACTGTGGGGCAGAAAGAGAAGCAAGGAGGTCGTCAAGAGTCGATTACCGAAACCTAAGAACCCTTTCCTTATTTCATCTACAAAACAAACTTCACCAAAGCACAGGCTCTATGGTCCTCAGTCCATCTATCATCCTGACATCTGTTATTTTCTGAAATACAAGTCTGATCACGTGACTGGCCTATTTCAAAATTCCAGTGGTCGCCTCTTGCCTACAGAATTATGTCCAACCTCTTCATTCAAATGTCTTCAAAATCTGACCCCAATCTATTTTCCAAGATTAATCTTCAACTGCTTTCCCCACTGCTGGTATTTTTTCTTTGCTATAAAAGGTCAGCTGCTATTTCCCACACATGCCATGCTCCGTCATGCCTTCATGCTTCTGTGCTTGTCCTTCCCTCTGGGAAGAAAACACATTGCTTTTTCTGCCTGGTGAACTTTAAATTTTCTTATTGAGATTCATCACAGTCATGATCCCTAATGCAAGGGTTTCTCTGGATCTTCTGCAGGAGGATGAAGTCCTCTTTCACTTCATCTGACTGGCTTTCCCCTGTTCCCCGCCAGGGCATGTCTCGCATCCCATCAAAATAATTTCCTCACACATAGGCCTGCTGAGAAGACTGTGAGCTGTGTGAGGGTAGAGCATGGACCCTGCCAGTCCTCATGCCTTAGATACTGGGGTGCATCCCGGCAGAGATTACTGTTCATGTGTAATCATTGTCTTTCATTAAATTAATAAATGTCCCCAAACATATTTTAGCATGCACATATGGGAGTTAATCATATTGCGAAATGAATCCCTTATATAGAATGAATTAATGGATAAGAAAAGGATTCTTACTCAGACACGTTTATTAAACCAAAATTAATGAAAATATACCTTTCAATATGGGGCTGTAGGTAAATTTTAAGGGTTCTGTTTTAAAATTAGAATTAAAAATAATATATTAAATATAAGATACTTATAATATCCATGCTAATTAGTATAGAGATACAAGTAATAGCTATATCCACTGCCCACCAGATTTCATAAATAAAAGAACAGTTATATACAAAATAGGTACATAGATACATGAGAAGTAGCATTATAAGCTAGCAGAAAAAGTCTTTAGAAAAACTATGCATGGAAAAAAAAAAGGTAAAAGATGAGTTCCTAAAAGAACTGAGACCCAA
The DNA here is from genome assembly GCA_004027025.1 of Myocastor coypus. Classification (NCBI taxonomy): domain Eukaryota; kingdom Metazoa; phylum Chordata; class Mammalia; order Rodentia; family Myocastoridae; genus Myocastor; species Myocastor coypus. Next base: position 18,237 of record PVJA010003253.1, read on the forward strand.
GAAAGGAAGAAATTTCAAGCTTTTAGTGAATGTGTAAGGACTGTCATTTTTTGATCTCAGATAGGAAGAATGTTTTAAACCACGTATAAAAGCACAGTGCTAGTGAGTATATCATGATAATAACAGATCATAAGTCAAATTAAAAGTTAAAATCTTACTTATGTTGATGGCATAAACTATGTTATCAAATTGTACAGTTTACATAAGTGTGTGTGGTTTGTTGCTTGTCAAATTATATATCAATGCAGCTGTATAAATGTTTTAAATAGTGATATAATAAAGAGAGAAAGAGAAATATATTCAAATAGTAGGCAGTGGAAATGGAAGAAAGAGGGCTGCAGTAGTGTTGTTCTCTATTAAGAGTAAGAGTGAAAGTATAAAAACTACGAAAAATGTTTCTAGAAAATCTTACATGACCTGAACTGTGCTTGTCTTAGCATTCTTATCTGCTATGTCTCTCTCCAAAGATGGTCAGTTCTGGGCTGGGAAAATAGCTCAGCAGCATAAGCACCTGCCTACCAAGCACAAGACCATGTGTTCAATCCGAGGTACTAAAACAAATAAACAAACAAAACCAAAAAACCCCGACAAAGATGACCAACTCGACTGCATGTATTTTGCCTTCCTTGATCTCCCTGAGGGCCTTCTGTGTTTCCTTGCTCTGTCTAGAACTCACTCCCTTACTCCTTCTCTACCTTAGTCCTTCACTTCATACGCCTTTCTCACACTACCACATACAGGAAGTAACCCTCCCTCCCAGGATTCCCATTCTCTCCCATCTATCTGTATCTGATGGAGCTTGTCAACAATGCTGTATGCTTCGTGTGGTTAAAAGGTGTCACCAAACAACTTGGTCAGCGTTTCCATTTTAATAGAATCATAATAAAAGACACATTGTTATTAATTGTCATCAAAATACTCTCCCTCGCTTTAAATATACTTGTCCCATGGTGTCTGCCACATTCCGTAGCAGTTCTGGAAGTCCTCTTTCATTTTTCAAACTGTCCAGGCACAGCAGCCATCATAGCTTGCACTAATATAAAATATTTGCCTTTTGAACAGAAGCCACAGATGGCAGATCCATGAACAAGTGGGCTGTTTTTTTTAAGATTCTGCCTTTCTGCTGGATAGCACTTGCAGCAAACATTCCTACATTCCTATTTTTTTTTTCACAACTAGTAAACACTACTAAAGAGGATTTCCATGACTACATGAGAAAGTGGCATGAGGGCTGGCCAAGTAGCTCTGCAGATTAAAGCATCTGCAAGCAGGCACAGAGGTCGGGGTTTCAATCCTGGGGTCTGTCATGCTAGCCCTAACTCTGGGGTGTGCTGATAAGGCAATTGAGACTGGATGTGGTGGCTCCTGCCTATAATCTCAGCCCTTGGGAGGCTGTAAAAACTGAATCACTAGGAGTTTGACCTACTAGTGATATCTTAGACACTCCATAGACCCTTCCCTAAAATACAAAAAAAAAAAAAAAAAAAAAAAAAAAAAAAAAAAAAAAAAAAAGGAAAGAAAGAAGAAAGAAATTATGAAAAAATCTAATAGTTCCATATAATATATAGATACATATTTATATAGAAAAATAAGAATTAAGAATTTTATAAGAATAAATTCAGAAAAAATAAGAATTTTATAATATATAGATATATTGCATAGATTTCTATAACTGTTACATATTTTTTAAAGACATAAATTATGTTTATATATATATATATATATATATATATATATATAGAGAGAGAGAGAGAGAGAGAGAGAGAGAGAACTCAGATAGAGAATGTTATATCTCTATCTCTGTGTCCATCTCTCTATCCATCTATGTCTAGGTCTATGTCCATATCTGTGGTTTATAAACTAGTCTTACAATGGCTGCCTGCAAAGTGAGGGGTGGCTAATGCCAAAAGGTCATCTGCACAATGGATTTGTTGGAGAAGACAGTCAGAAGTTGAAGGCCTGCCAAAAATTCAAAGACCCTGTCCAAGGATGGGGATTTGGGATGAATACACACATTTCAGATGAAGACATACAAGTGGCAAATAAATATTCAAAAAAATGTTCAACACTGTTGGTCATGCAAAAAATCCAAAACAAAGCAGCACTGAGATTCCATCTCACCTCAGAAAGAATGGCCATCATCAAGAAGTCAGCCAATAGTAAATGCTGCAGGGACTGTGGGGGAAAAAATGGGCCCTTTCTCAACTATTGGTGGGAGTGTAGATTGGTACAACCACTGTGGAAATCCGTGTGGAGATTTCTTGGAAAACATAATTCAACCCAGCTATCCCCCTCCAGGGTATTTTTCCAGAAGAACGGAACACATCACACCACAGAAGTATCTGTGCACCCATGTTTATAACAGTGTAATTTTTCATAACTAAGTCTTGAAAACAAATGCCTATCAAGTGAGGAATAGATAAAGAGAAAATGTGTTATTTTTGCACAATGGAGTACTAAACTTAAAGGTTTTATGGATAAATAGATGAAACTAGAGGCCAAACTCATAAGTGAAATAAAGCACACCCACATGCACAAACATCATATTCTTTCACTACTATGAGAACCTGCAAAAGTACATAAAATTTGAAACTTACAATAGGTAGTGTGGAAAGGAAAAGGACTGTTCAAAGGGAAGGAAAACTGGGACAAAGAAAAGGGCAAAAGAAAATGACAGAAAAAAAAGATATATTTATGTACATATATGGGATAGCTTGGATAATTGTACTGCAGGTTTTCACTGGGGTATCGAAAGGAGCAGTTAATGTTTAAATCTTCCTCTTCTTCTTTTTAATGTCTTATTCTTTGTACTAATTTTACATGCTTATATATGGTAATCTAAGCAAATAATGTGAAAACAAGAATATGCAACATAAGCCATTCTGAAGTTCCTATTATTTTGTTTAGTGAACTTCTGTGTTGTTTCTGATGTGAGTGGTTTTGTTGTTGTTTTGTTTGCTTTGTTTCAGTTTTACTGTTTTTTATTCTCTTTAAAAATGTTCCAAATAGCTCGGGAGAGTAAAGTACCTGTTTAGGCAGATGCAGTGGCAGGAGTTCGATTCCCAGCATGCTGTGCTCGCCCTGCCCTTGCAGTGCACTGAGATGGTGATTAAGACTGGGTGTTGTGGTGTACTCCTGTAATCCCACCTCTTGGGGGGCTGAATACAGGCAGGTCACTACAAGTCTGATCTATGTAGTGAGATCCTATAGACCCTTACGGAATATATAAATAAAATATTTGAATAAGTAAATGAAAATATTGAAGGCCTGGGTCTCAGTTAGTTTCACTGTATCAGTCTATACAGGTAGCTGCAGGTCTGAGATAATGTGAATATCCAAAGTGCATAGTGAAGACTAGAGTTCCTCTGAAGAAGTAAAAGCAAGATTTTTTTCTCTTCCCCTTTTGATTACATCCCAGCGCCAGCCTACTGATCTGTGCTATCCACACCTCCCATCAGCCTTCCCTTTTCAGTGATACAGCCCTCCAAATACACCCAGAACAGTGCCTAGCATTCATTGATCACTTCCTATTCAAGTTGACACAACAGCTAACTGTCACAGTCCACCCCTTTACGACTTGGCAGCCAGACGCTTTTCCTTCATCTTTGACCTCTACATGCAGCAGCAAGTCCAGTATTATGCCTAACATCATGCAATTGTCCTCTGTGCAAACAAAAAGTGCAGTTTTTACTTTGATGATGAGTCCTAACATTCGGATTGCCAATGTGTAAGAACCACTATTAAGTCCATCAACACCAAGTTGCATAGGACAGAGATACAGAACCCTGCCTAATACATCTGTATATATGTGCAATTACACTAGCAAAACGAGAGAGAAAAACTGCAATCGCCTTGCTTTATGTAACAGGTCATATGGTCATGGTTGGTATTAACATTTTTCTTTTCTTCCCATGTGGCATTCCCTGGGCTTTCAGCAAGCATTTCACAATGCTTTGATGCTTTTTCTTGGAGGATGAGTCATACCGTTCTTCCTGAACTTTCCGGAATCATCTTGTCTGGATTGCGTTGTTGTGGCCTCCCTATTAAATATAATGAATAGGAAATAGAAATATTAGAAGGTGTTATAAGGATTTGCCTGCACTTCAAATACATTCTTTTCCTCCATGGTGAAAGAATAACTCAACATCTGATTGATAATCTGGATCAGTCACCCCTGCCAACAACACCACTGTCTTTTCAGCTAATCTGCTTAGAGGCAGGAGGAGGCCAAAAGAACCAAAAGCAAGTGTCTACTTTTAGCTTAAAGAATCATTATGTTGCTTTCTGGAACAAGTGGTTCACAATCCAACACTAAAACTTCTAGGCCAGCAGAGCATAAAGCCATGAGAGCAGGAAGCAGAAATTTGTCTAATGGAGTGATTCTAGCCCCTGAAGCTTGGCTATGGGAGACACACTGCCTCACAGTTGAACCTTCAAAAAGGTTATACAGTCATTAGAAGAAACTTGTCCCAGCCCTGCAAAGTATTCCAGTGCACCTAGTGCCAGTACTGCATTTTCATAAAGGCCATGCCACCTGCCCATCAATCTAGCTGCTTCTACAACTTGGGAGACCAGTGAATTTTATGAGCATGAGTCCATTGCTTCACCTGCAGTTTGGTTAGAAGCAGTGCTGTGTGGAACACCACAAAAGTGGCATTCTGTATGTATAAAGATAGAAGTTTTACCAGAATCATTATTGCATGAAGGACAGATGCACAACCAGAATAAGAGTCTATGCCAATAAGGATAAAGCTCTGTTCTTTCCAAGGTGGAGGCAGTCCAATATAAACAGTCTACCACCAGGCTGCAGGCTGATTGCCCCAGGGAATGGTGCCAAACTGGAGTCTCCATGTTGCGCATGAATTTCTATTGTGGACACTTAAATTATATGGTATAAAGATAAAACTCTGAAATCATTTTTTATGAAATAGCTGCAAGGAAGGATTTCCTAGCACATAGGTCCAGCTACCCTTTGTTTTTACTGCACTGATATATTATTGTAATGGTTAATGTCATCTGGAGACATCTGGAAGCTTAAGGAAGTGACTACACTTAGTTCCATATCGTGGGGTAGGGAGCCCGTGCCCTTCCCTTCTAGAATGTTGTTCATTGTGTAGACTTGAGCCATGCAAGGGCTTATATAAGTTTATATATTTGAATATTCTTTCAATTTTATCTCCTAAACAAATATAAAATTTCACAACAAAAAAAATTCATTCTATTTCCAATTTTCATCCATTTGAAGTGACATTTGAGGGTGAATAAGTGGTACTACACATGTCTGATTGAACATATAAATTAAGGACCCCTGTATACATGAAAGGGTAAATTCTTCCTTGACTATAATTACAAAGAATGGGAAAAAAAAGGATTAATGTAAAAGTCAAACTAGTTTCCAAAAGAGTTAATTTTTTTTTTTTCTGACAAATGACCCTGTCCAATTTTACTTGAGGCAATGAAACTAAAAACATGAACATTTCCTCGAAAAGTCTAATGTATGAATATAACTGTAAAAGAATGAGCCACATTATAGCCCTATTAGCAAGCAACTTGCTAGAGTGGTTTGTATAGAAAACTTATAAAAAATGAACTGAGAAAATCTGGTCCCACTATGGATAAACTGGGAGGGCAAGCTGAAAATTTTTAATTCAAACAACCAATAAAATAGATGGCTCAGTGGAGAATTTCATTGTTAGACATAAAATTTAATCTCAAACAGGCTCTATCAAGGTAAATCACTCTTTAAAACTCACATGCTATAGCAGGTAAACAACAGCGATGAAAAATTTACCACATTCCTGTTCTTCCCATGGAAAAAATCCCATTTCAATGGCCAAATAACTAGTTTAATAAGAAGAAATAAAAATATTGCAGAAGTATCTATTTTTAAATGGTCTTATGTCTGAGAAATAAGGTTCAGGAAGAAAATTTCAAAAGAGAAACATTGTATTTTATCCATTTTTCACACACACATGTTCTCTTCCTCTTCTTCTGTGCATTAATCCAGTTTATCCTAATGACCAGTTTGGTGCTAAGAAGTAAGTGCTGTTGAGGTGCATAATGGTAAGTTTATTGTTTTCTAAGTGTCATGTTGATTAAAATGTGAAAATGAAATTTTTAGACCTATAAAGACCATATGGATGCCAAATTCTTGTGGCAGTTTCGTTTCATACTCTTTTCATGTAGCAATTCAGTGAAAACAATGTGTGCTCTCACCTTTAGAGAAATGCCTTTATGGGTTTTCTCCAGGTGTATTTGCAGAGGAGCTGAAAGTAAGCTTAATTTCCATTTTGTGATCTGGGCCCTATATTGTGTGATGCCTATAACAGGCTGGCTCACCTACAGCTCTATGCAATACACAACATACCGTGTTTCCTGTCCCTCGTGTACCTCCTTCTGATTCTGTTCTATAGAGTCCTATTTAAGAAATTCAGTCATGATGCAGAAAGCATCAAAACATCAACCTGCAGAGATTCCTTTTAGGGGCACATAAGGACCTTTCCAACAGCTGCCCCTTGAAAACTGCCACTCAGATTTTCCCGGGCCCATACTTTGAGAGTAACATCAAACGAGTTTACAATATCATTGTCTCTTCCAAGCGGTGTCACCTGTAGTTGTAAAAACATCTCAGTTTCCACAGATGAAGCTAATAGAATGAGGCCTACCTTTGGAAACGATGTTGGCTTACAGTAAATATCTTATTTTTTTCCCCTTTTCACAAATATGCACTAAGGACCCACTAGATGCCACAACGTTGTTCTACCCTCCAGGGGCTTAAGAAGTTAGTCACGCCTGTTTTATTTATTTCAGAATATTTTAAGGAGACCTATGAAGTGTATGGAGGCAGAAACATGATTCTCAAAATCTGTATTAACCAATATCAACGTGCATGTATTTTTTTATGATTTGATTACTGTGAGAGTATCCAGAGATCACAAAAGTCAGAGCAAAAGCAGTTTAAAGAACAGCCTTAGAGGGAAGTGCTGTGTAAGCCGTCCAGTGGCGACAGACCAGGACAAATCCTAGTAGTTTTGCATTTATTTGTATGTGTTTGCAAGAGTTGACTTAGCTGATTACAGAGCAGTGCACATGCTCCTTTCTATGCCAGTTTTCTTTCATTTATTTCCTGTTTTTATTTCTTTGTTAGTGAATGTTTTCAATTCATGCTAATTACATCCCTTGTGGGGAGTTGGTACGTGCATTCTCTCTTCCCCTTCACCTCACTTCCTTCCTCTTCCTCAATCTCTAGAGCCCCCCCTCCATTTGCAAAGCACCTGTTCCCTTCTTTCTTACTATCTTTTATTTCATGATTTTAAAAAATTTTAACTTTGGGTTTCTTGTGTAAGAGAAACCAGATGGCATTTTAAAATGAGCTTCATATTTATATCACTTAACGTTATCATCTCAATATGCATCTACTTTCCTATAAATGATTCAAATTGATCTTTTATTAAGGCAGAGTGCTCCACTGCGTGCAAATATATTTTTTGGCCATTCATCTGTTGTAGCCTAATGAGCATCTCAAGAAATGGAGAGCAATAAACAAAGCCCAGGGAAAGCTGTGGTCTGTTACTGAGAATCCCAGAAAGCTGAGACGCCAGGTGATAGATAGCAGCTTCACCTGTTGGTTCCCTGTTTGTTGCTTCCTCCCTTGCTTTGAATGTTAATGGTCAACATCTGTGTGAACCTAGTAATGGGGAAAGAGTGGAGGTCAATAGAGATCGTGGTCACGTTCGTGACTATGCACATGGTCCTCCTTTACTGAAGTGATTATGCATGAGATCACATTCACTAGCCCAAAATAAAGCTGAATTGCTTTGGGGGTTCTTGGCTCACTGAGGAACGAATCTCAGTGAGTCCTCTGAGCTGCCTTCATTAGGCTTTCTTGTCGTTCTTTTAGTACCAACTCAGAACATACAACAATCAGTTGATGTTGTAGGCTGCTTCTGTTATGCAGCCATTATTGCCTGTTCTGCTGCAAATACGGTCACATGTGGATCGCTACAACACGATGTATTTAAGCAAATTTAGGAATGTAACCGGATAAAACATCAACACTCAGAAGTCCACAGAATTTCTCTACACTACTAATGAAAGCACCAAGAAAGAAATTAAAAGGGAGTGTTTTAAGGAGCAGCCCTAAGAGAATTTTAAGGAGAGACCTAGCGTGGTAGCACATGCCTGCAATCCCCACACTGGGAAGAGTGAGACGGAGGATTACTACAAGTCCAAGCTGCACAGTGAAACCCTATACCAGGTACATAAATAAATAAAATATTTTTTAAAAAAATATCATTCACAATAGCTTTAAGAATTAATCTCACCAAAAGTAAGAGATCTTGATAGCAAAATCTACAGTACTCTGAAAGTAGACCCATGGCAGATGCCACAAAATGGAATGAGCTCTCTCGTTTGTGGGCAGACAGAACCAGTACAGTTATATGGCCCGGCCACCAGCAGTGATATACAGATTTAATGCATTCTTTACATAAGTAGAATGAGACATCGTGAAATTTATATGGGACCAGAAGCAAGTCAGAATACTAAAAGTTCTACTGGACAACCAAAGCAAAGTAGGAGGCTTTGTAGTCTCAGATTTGAAGTTATACTGCAAAGAGTAAAAAAGAAATAATGTGATACTCACAACACACATGAGGATCCATACCACAAACTTGTACGTGCAGCTATCTGATCTTTGACAAGAAGCTTAAAAACATATACAAAGCATATGCTGGAGGAAAGAGAGTCTCTTTAACAAATGCTGCCAGCAAAACTGGCTGGGTATTTGTACAAACTGAATCTGGGCCCATGTCTCCCCACATTCCAAAAAAAAGTCAAAGGACATCAAAGACCTACACATTAAAGCAGAAACACTTCATCTGCTGGAAGATAAAATGGACGAAATTCTTGAAGAGATAGACAAAGCTAAAGACTTTATGAACAGAACCACAACTTCATAAGAAATTATATATATATATATATCAGAACCAACAAATTAAAAGTTTCTGTACAACAAAGGAAACAATAAGGCTGAGAAATAATAGCTGCCAGTTGCTCCTCAGAGTACTCATATCTACAATATATAAGAAACTCAAAACAACGGACTCCCAAATTAAAAACTCATTTTAAAAGGGCAGCTGAAATGGATAGACTTTTAAGAAGTGCTTAATACATGAAAAATTGTTCAACATCTCTGAATGTTCAACATCTCTGAATAAAATAACCTTGAGATTCCATCTCACTCTAGAAAGAATAATCATTGTCAAGAAATAATAGCAAATGCTCAGGAGCCTGGGTGTTGTGGGGATGGAGCCCTTATACATTTTTGGTGGAAATAAAAACTAGTACAACCACTATGAAAATCAACAGGAGATACTGTAAAGGATTAAAACAATCCTGATTTATTATTTTTCTAAGCTGAAAGGAATTAGACTCCACCAAATTTTTTTTGCAAGTTTTAAAAGGTACAGATGCTAAAACAAAATTGTTACTAGCATCTATGTTCTAATTTTAAAAAAAAATGGTAATTGAGCTAGCCAGATGCCTCAGTAGACTAAAGCACCTGCTTTGGCAGAACACAGTCGCCAGGGTTCAATCCCTGGTGTGCCGTTCCAGCCCTGCTCCCAGGCCATGCTGATACTGTAACGGAGACCAGGCATGGTGGCACACCCCTGCAATCCTAGCTCTTGGAAGGCTGAAAACAGCAAAATCACTATGAGTCTGATCTACCCAGTGAGACCCTGTATGCCCTATACACCCTATCCTAAATTCATTTTAAAAAAGAAAGGTAATTGTTACCAGATTGTCATGTTTTCTTCTGTCTCAAAATGAGACAGATAAAAGGGTCTTTTCCATGAAGTTTTCACTTTCCTTAGAGTATGGTAAGGTCAATAACCAGCAAAGCATTTTTAACGTAAGCAAGACAATAGCTCCTTTTTTTTGTTTGTTTGTTTTGTCTTTTTGAGATAGGGTCTCACTATGCAGTTCAGGCTGGTCTTGAGCTCACTTTGGTAGCCCAGGTTGGTCTCAAACTCTCACCGATCCTCCTGCCTGAGCCTCCCAGTGCTGGGACTATGGGTGTGCACCACCACGCCCGGCTAGCTCCTTTATTTTCGAATGACACAATATAGCTCCGAAGCTCCTAACCTGCTGTTCCATCGCTAGGAAGGAGGAAATCAAGGCTGACAATTGGCAAATGCAGCAGTACAAGCTCTTAAGGCTCAGTCATTTTCTTGGAGACACTGTCAATTTACAAGTGAGGGTTTTGATGTTTTGACGTTTTCTCTTTTCAAAATGCCAGGCAACAAAAAAGATGCCACAGGGACTTGAGCTGGAAAATTCGAAGTTTATTCATGTGTCCTTATACATTATGAAGTTTTCATCTGGACCCCAACAGGTTAATCAGCTCACATGTACTGCACGCATAAGGATGTGACTTTTTGATAACTTGACTTTAGCATACAGGTGTTTGTCAATGTTTTTCCCTAGGGAAAAAAAAAGGTGCCAAACAATGTGATGCTACAGAAAGAGGATTTTGGCCTTCTCCAGCTTCAATCCTCTTAATTAGAGATCTCTTCCACATTTCATAATGAGGATTCCTGTCATCAGGGAAAAATGATAAACTGGCACCTCACTAACATTTCCTCTGTTGGAATTTCTCTTTCTCTTAATTCACACAGTTTCTGCATCTTACTTTGGCATGTGGGATTTCGAGTATATCATACACTCAGTACTCTACAGGGTTTAGAGTAAAACTGACTGTTCAAGCTTGACTTGAACAGAACTAGCTCTTGATATGTTAATGGAGCTTAAAGAATTAGAAAATTCTCCTCTCAGCAATGGCTAGCTTTCCAGAATATTGTCTCACAAAAGCCTCGGAATTTTTTCCTGGCTTTAATGACTAAATTGACAGTAAAAGCCTCATAATAGTTTCTTTTTGTAATTCCATATCTCCAAGCTTCTTTGCTTATGTTTAAGATTAGAAGCAAAATATACATATATATATATATATATATATACATATATATGAGGAATAAAAATTAAATCAGATTAATACTTTCAAGTATTATCTATTATAGCAATAAATTAAATTTTCAGTAAAACATAATTACAATCTATAACATTTATAATTTTGGAAAATAGTTGCATGCTTCTGTTGTTGACAAAATTTTATGTAATATAACTTTTTTTATGTAATATAACTTTAATATCCCTAATTGAATAAAATTTTATCTTTATAAAATTTGGCTTCATCTCATTTTTATTATAAAAGGAAGCTTACAATTTCAGAATCATGACTAAGTGACTTCCATGTGTATCATCCATGTAAGGTCATAAATTTATGTACTCTCTAGAGAATCAGAAAATTAGCTATCTTCAGGAAAAATTTCCTCATGGAACACGTGGGCAGAGCTAAGCAGGGACTAGAATCATCTTCTTGGTTTATTGCTCTTTTCATTTTCTATTTTCTCATTGTCACGACAACCATTTCATTTATTAACAATGGCAACATTATTCCTGGGAGCAAATCAATCCCAAAATATTCATGAAATATATGCTCAGCTCTAAAATTACCATATTTCGATCAGACGGGTTCCCAACTGCCACGATGATCAGCCACCTAGAGCCCAAAGCATGGTAACCCAGTGATCAACACCTGTAATGAGCACCACCAATCTTCCTTATCCGTGGAATTTGTGCTGTTTCTGGAAGATTACACTGGCACTAACCATGACCTGCAGCTTCAATTCTTAGCTCAAACACATCTTGCATTTAATGTCTTCACACAAACCCAACGGGGTAACACTTATTGCTATCCCTTCCCCCCATCATACTTGGAAGGTCAGGAAGGACTGTCCAGCTACAAAAGATCTTGTAGATCTCAGGGCCCATGGAAATGAAGATAATAGGCATAAAAAGGGAGCAAATAATAAGCGGAATCTCAGTGAAATAACCAAGCGCAATATTGCAAAATATGTCCAGTCTAGAACAGAGGAATAAAATAGGCCTGAGGAGGACAAGCAATTGCAAAATCAACATATCAGAATTGGTCGCAGACCAAATTCTAGACGCGTGCAGCTGGACTTGGAGGGTTTCACTTGCTGCAAATAAATGACCAGGAGGTTAAATTTATGCCTAAAATTTAGGATTAAATGAACCAAGCTGAAATTGCAAGTCTCAGTTAGCCCCAGAATGAGGCAGCTTAATAGTCCCTCTGACTTTATTTTTCACAGAGTGAAACACTCTATAATTGTGTGATGCTTCCAACAGTACTAAGAAAAATTTATAAAATCTGTATACAAGCAAAAAAAAGGAAGAGTAATGATATCTTGAATAATTTGAATAATTGAATTTTTGTCAAATTGGATCTACTGCTATTTCCATATAATTGTACTATATGTAGATATCAAATTTTATTCAACAAGTATTTTTTTAAACAAGTATTTAAGAACCTTAAATTGTTATATCACATATTGTTGAATTCCTATCATTTTGTTTAATGAAATTCTGCGTCATTTCTAAAGTTCTTTTTTTTTTTTTTTTGCTATTTTCTATTCTTTAAAAAATAATAAAAAAGAATGTAAACTCTTATCAAATACAAAGGGGAAAAATGTGTTCCTCATGGGAATAGAGAGATTTTTTTTTTCCTTTAAAAATGTATAAACATAGCTGGGCATGGTGGCACATGCTTGTAATCCCAGCACTCAGGAGGCTGAGGCAGGAGGATCTGTGCGAGTTCAAGACCATCCTGGGCTACAAAAGTGAGCTCAAGGACAGCCTGAACTGCATAACAAGACCCTGTCTCAAAAAGACAAAAAATAAAATAAAATAAATAAATGTATAAACATTTCTAAGAAAAAGAAAAAACAAACTTCCTTTATTTGTTATTATAATTATTTCCTTATTGATTGAGTTATTGGATTTTTGAAATGAAGTCTTGCCATATAATCTTTTCTTTAGAAAAAGATCTGTCTGTCTATCTGTCTTTCCATCTATGTATTTATATGCTGTTATATGTATATGTTTGCTTTAGAGTAGAATGTGTTCTGTTGAGAAATGATAGTTTATGAAAGAAGTTTGAGGCAACCAGCTACAAGAAAATATATTTTTATTTCTTGTTTTGTTATACTTTTGTGTACTTTGAATGGGAAAGGTAGCTAGAAGACGGAACACAGAGCTTTGATTATGCATGACAAACATCCTACCACTGACTAAGATAAGAAATAAGAGGAGTTTTGAGATTCCCAAGCTAGAGTAAACCTAGATACATGAGTGATCTCATATGTAGGCATAGATATAGACCAGATTAACCTACCCTAAAATTGACAGTTCTTGGAATGGTGGACTAAAACGGTATTTACTAGTTTGAGCCACTGGCTTCAGAGTGAGAAAAAAATATGTGTCAAATATTATAAAATGTAGTAGTCTTTGCAAGTAAACATCTGAGTCATGGAATAATCCATGTGCACTCACCTTCACTTCTAGATAATATGGTACTTATGACCATAGTCTGTCTATTACTGTCTTTGATTTTTCTCCCCTATAACAGACACAGTGATATCTGACATGGAGAACGATCTCAAAAAAAAAAAAAAAAAAAAAAAAAAAAAAAAAAAAGTGGCCAGGCCTGGTGGTGCACGCCTGTAATCCCAGGACTTGGAGGCTGAGGCAGGATGATCAGTGTGAATTTGAGACCATGCTGGGCTACAAAAGTGAAGTCAATGCCAGCCTGAACTGCATAATAAGACCATGTCTCAAAAAGACAAAAAAAAAAGTGATTCAGCTAAGTGCCATGTCCGTGTGGCAACAGAGAAGGCGGCAAGTGGTCTGGCATAAGCTGCAATGAAAGTGGTAGATTCGGATGCAGCTTTGCTGGTATTTCAGAAGTACTCAACATTCGTCTTGGTCTGTTTAAGTGAGATCTTTTCTTTAAAGGTTCTGTTCAATTTTTCAAGGTCACATACATAGTCAACTACAAGACCTTAAGAATTCTAGAAAGGAGCTTTCCTTGTTCTGATATGGCATAGAAAGCACAAGACTCCTGCAACATTGACTGCTTTTAAGATTGTCCCATGGCCCAAATAAAGTTAGGAAGAGAAGCTGTGACTTTACTTGACGTATAAGCTGTCAGTGGCCTGTGGTGTTACCTTTCTTTATGCTGTCTTCAATGATAGAGAAAGCCATTAAGCCATGTGAAACTCTTTTCCTGTTAGCCCTATAAGGAGAGAATTGGCAGAAGAAAGACAGATTTGTCAAAATAAACTGAGGATTGCTGACCTATTTCTTGTATTAATATGCTTCAGCCATTTGCTCTCTCTCAGGTGGTGTAGTAAAAACATTAGCACAAACAATGCGCAGTGATCTATGTTATGGCATTACTATTTGATATTTTAATCTATTTTAATTTTTTCAGCATAATATAAAATGTGATATGACTATTCTGAAGATTAAACAGGAGATGTTTCATAAACTTTGAAGTCTACATTATACTAACATACTTGCTATGTGGCAAAACAATCAATCAGCTAGTCTGTGGGAAAAATGTCATGCTGGTCTTTTTCTCAAACTTATTACCTAAATTACTGTTAATATTGGCATGACAAGATAATTAACAGCTGCACGGCATGTTTTTTTTTAATTTCAAGAGTACTTTAAAATATTAATTGAATAACCTCTTAAAATTCCCCCTTTATAGCTAGAAAAAAAAAATCAGAGGTTAAGTGTTTTCTCAAAAGTAAAAATACCCTGCACAAAATTTAGCAACTCTTTCTTGATATCCATGTCTTAACCTTAGACCAATGAGTGATCATTCTTTTCCCTTCTTATGTAGGATCGGGAAAACTGAACATGGCATTAATATAATACTCTACTAGCAGTCATGATAATAGTCAATGGCCCTGAATTATATTCAGATAATGCTTCATGCAAGAGAAGAAAGCTTAATGAAAAATCAGCCAGCAAGATGACTAATTAAAATTCGAGACTTCTCCATCTTATTTTCAATTTGTAAGCACAAAAGAAATTGCTAATATATTTCCTGGTGGCAGACACTCTTGTCCTCTAAACTCAATGAAAAAGAGGAGAATAATTAGTCAGCTAAGTTCAGAGGGGGCTTAATGAGGTAGGTATACATAATACAGAATCTTGACGCCTTGCAGAAATGATTATAGCCCAGTTGACATAATAAACTGATATAATTTCTTGGGTGATGCACTTCTATAGGGAGTTATGGAGTAAACAACATTTGCAATTCATTTAGCAGTTATCTCCTTCTTTTACTGTTACCTACATGAGTAATTCAGCTCCATAGATTTGGCAATACAGATATTTGGCTAATATCTCATTTGTGCAAAATTTGAGCTTCAGCTCTTGGGAACAAGTCTGTACAATTAGTGCATTTGATAAAGATAGCATAAGCTTATGTGTGAATGATGTGTGTTTTGTGATACCGTATCCATGCAACATGCGAGTCAACTGCAGGCTTTTATATTTGATTTAAGTGTTCTTTCGAAAGACAACCAGGTCCCTGATAAGATCTCATCAGGAACATTTTTTTTGAATAAATAGTAAAGAGAGGCACTCACTTACTCAATCAGAGAATAGTTTCAGTGGTATGAGAGAAAATGATAAGGTTCAAATAAAATAGGGCAGATTTTAGAGCATCAAAGTGAGGAGTTATGTTAATTCATTAGTGCCAGTCTGGGTGAGAATACGCCATCGTGCATAGATCAATCAGCTTTATATGATTTGCAAGCTCATGTTATAACCAAAATATATTAGTCTTTATTAATTGAATTAAAATTATGGGAAAATACATTCTACATTATGGAGTTCTATTGCTTTTTTGTTCTGCAGTCTCTGAGGAATATTAGTAGCAACTTGAATGAACATACACATCATAGTGTTTATAGCATTATTGTTAAATGATTACTCTAACTAGTTCCCCTGTTAAACAATGAAAGAAACATAAGGGGATAGGTAGATAATGTGGAAAAAGGGAATTTTAGAATGTAAGAAATTTAAGAATTTGAAATACTCTTAGTTATATTTTAAAGATGCCAGGGGCATGAAACAGGAAATGAAGTCCATGTATTCTTGACGGGAAGAAGTCCTATAGAAACTGCTTCATAAACCTGTACTTCTAAACAGGGATGAATTCACAATGTGTACTAGAAATAAATACACTGTTCTGAAGGAATAATAAGAATATTAGCCATTATGGGAAGAAAAACAAATTTACATTAAGAATTTGTAACAAAAAATCCAGACTTCCACATAGCACTGTGTTTGAAATGTATGAAAATTTCGGAGTCTGGAAGACCTCTAATTGTTCCCAATTCATAGTATACTGAGACAACTCTTAGAAGCATATCTCTGTACACTATCAACAGGATAACTTGATAAATTCTGAAAAATTTTCTGAGTTGAACATGTAAGAAAATTGATTAGCTCACTATCAAAAATTACAAAATAGAATTTACCAAGCCTTAATAATTGAAAGGTGTAGAAAACAACTGCGATAGCAATAATGATGTGCTGTTCCCTGGGCAGTGCTTGTGTGTGGGAATAGATCACAAGGGCATAATGCGTACCTGACAAGCACAAGGTTCTGACTTGAATTCGTGCTAAAAACAAACAAACAAATATCAAAATGCTTGTGCTACTTGGCTGTAAGGAATTGGGAACCTCTGCAGATTATTTTAAGATACCCATTGGGTTTGTATGATTTATTTGCCCAAAGTCACATGATCCTGAACTCAGTTTACAATTGGTGACAGAGTAAGGTAAAGACTGAAAAATATAGTCACTTGTATTTCTTTCTTTCTTTTTTTTTTATTTTTTTTTATTTTATTTTTTTTTTTTTGAGGCAACTTAAACCTAGTTTTATTCAGCAGACACTTTTATGTACTTCAAATATGTACAAAAATGACTGTCTGGAACTTGAATCATTTAAAACATACAGAAGTTGGTTACAGACCGGTGCCCTTTGGGGAGTGTTTTCCTGAAGGACCAAAACTTTATTAATGATACCTATGTAATGTATTTACCTACTTATTCATTTATATGTTTGTTTGTTTTATTTATTTTTAAAGAATACAAAATAGTGATAGAAAAAAAAGCAACATTACAATCAGTATAAAATTTCACAGCCAGGCGTGGTGGCTCACGCCTGTAATCCCAGCACTTGGGAGGCTGAGGCAGGAGGATCAGTGCGAGTTCGAGACCAGCCTGGGCTACAAAAGTGAGCTCAAGGCTAGCCTGAACTGCATAATGAGACCCTGTCTCAAAAAGACAAAAAAAAAAAAAAAAAAGTATAAAACTTCACTAAACAAAGTAATTTGAAGATCACATCATGTAATACAGCAACCATTGTTAAATTCTTGTTACAATCACTTCTGTGAAGGAAAATTTCAATGGCCATGTCTGTTCTTCATGCCTTGTGATGTTGGCTAATGTTTGCGGACAACCTAACGTGCAATTTGACTTCTTTCTCCTGATCTCTACAGGTATTAACACTTAATAAATCCCTTCACAGCTCTACTCACTTCCCACCACGTGCTTCACAGGACCCAACATGTCCAACAAACAGTAGACTCCACAATCAAAGACTGTTGACACTCAAATTAGTCATTTATTTAATATGCTTTAAGAAATTAAAGATGATTCTATAATATAAATTTGGAAGCATTGCTAAAAAGAGATTTTAAATAGAGTTATTAGCAATGAAAGCTATTAGAAATGAAATGAAAATTTCAGTGGGGCGTTTAAACATCAAATGACATAGCTGAAGAGACTGTGAAGTATCAAATCTTTTTTTAAAATATTTCAAAACTTGGCACTAAGAAAAATGTTAACAAGAATATAAAACAAAGGTGGGAACATAAAGACTGATGCCAAGAAGAATTATATAAGAAATAAATTCTAGAAAATGGGGGATAAGATAATGTTTTAAGAGATAGAGACAGAAATGTTTAGCACAGTGCTTGAAATGCACTAATCTTTAGAGCCACAAATCCATAAATGTGGCAAACTGATTTGTTAAAAAAAAAAAAGAGCTCCAGATCCATTTACACCTTCTTCATGCTATGTAATGCTAAACCGAAAGAGAAGTTCTTTCAGGGAAGAGAGAGAAAAAGTAGACTAGCAGAGTAACACCAGAATAAATGGCTGAAGACCAAAGTATGATGCTGATTAATGTAAAGGAGACACCACCCTTGAGCACTGTGCCTAGTGATACTGTGTTTAAAGCGTCATTGAAAAATGAAGATATTTACAAATATAATGGCTCTAAGGGCTGTCAGTAATATGACACCAAAGAAAATTATAACGGATAAATTTTAGTTGGAATAGAAATGATTCATCCCAAACAGAAATGATAACAGGTGAAAGACAGAAAGAGCTGACTGGTTATGTAAACAAATGTATTTTAACAAATAAGCTTAATATATATATATATATGTATATATATATATATATATAATGTTAAGATAAATTTGTTGGAATCTGATTATATTTAAATAATGTTTAGAAGAAAAATAAATACTTTTAATGACTATAGAATTGATTTAATTATGCTTGTTAATTTACCTAGGTTAGGCCTAAAGAGCTTAGTTGTAGAATGGACATGCTCAGATGCTAGTACTCAGTAGAATACTGAAAAACTGTATAACAATTTTAGCAAACTAACTTTGTTAAACATTGTATTAAGGAACAGTCACAAATCAAAAGAACATTGGGCTTATTTTAGGGTCAGTGCTTTTTTGAAAATTAGGTTTTGATAAATAATGATAAGTGAAACATTGGAAGAATTGTAAAAAAGTTTACAGTAGGTATAACATTTGTTTAGTACACCCTTTCATCAAGTTGGGATAGATATATCCACAAATGTGCAAAAGATATTCTGAAAAGTTGAAACCAATGTTATTATTGATGTTAAAATTGTTAAAGCTTTACCTTGATAGTATGAAAAAACATTCCTTTAAAAACTTCTTACATAATTTGAATTTATCATTACACCAAATATTCTACTTAGCTTAATTTGAGTAATAATAGTAAGACATATGATAGAAAAAGAGAGGCAAAATTTTTCATTTGCTAAAATTATACCATTATCCATAGACAGCCAAAGGTCCAAATAAATATGAGTAAAATAATTAAAGATTAACAAAGCCAAAACTTAAGATTATATAATATATACATATATACATGTGATCTAATCAAGATATACAGTGAATATTTAAATTTTAAAATTTATTCAGCTAAAGTGCATTGCCCTGAGTCCTTTTTAAGTAATCCCCTTTGCTTTAGACACACTTACTCCATATTTGCCACTCTCTGAAGCAGGACTGAAAGTGCTCTTTTCTGAGCTTCTAGCGGCTATGCTACAAGTATGAATGGTGCTACTGTGTTCCATCTGAAAGATTCATTTCATAAAAGCATTGCAATTTGCCATCATCTACTTTATTAATTGGATCTGAAATCATACACTTCTGGATCTTCCCCACGGTCAAAATCACCTCGAAGAAAATATTTGGAGTCAACTTAGAATTTTACTGTAACAAGGAAAGTACATGAGCACGTGGAAAATGTTTGAAAACACAACAGCAAGAATAATGGAATAAGGATCAGTGAGAAAGCTCAACAGACTAAGCGCCTGCTTAAGCAACTGAAAGGACTGGGTTTCCATCCCAGGTACTGCATGCTACACTGGCTCCCCCCCTGAGCACACTGAGATCGTCACTAAGTCCAGGTATGGTGGCACACACCTGTAATCCCAGTGCTGGGGAGGCTGAAAACAGGAGGACCACTATGAGTCCGAGCTGTGTAGTGAGACCCTGAACCAAATACAAAGAATAATGGAATAAGTGTGTTTGAAAGGACGGGAAGTATTTTTAGGAGGGACATACTATTGGCAATGTCTTTTATGAAACAATTTTTAAAATTTTAGGCATTCACTATAACTTTGATCATGCCTTGTATATGAACATAGTATTTACACTGTTATCTAAGAATAAATTTAATAAAAGTTATTAGGCCCTATTACGTGGAAAATTAAAAAGCAACAAACCCCTAATAGGGAAGCCTTACCATGTGTTTGAAAAAAATAATTCCATACTTTCAAGTCACACAACTTCATACAATTCACTCACCAACCAACATAATTTAAATAAACCTAATAAGGTTCTTTTATCTTCGTATTTACATGTGTGTACATATGCATGTTCAGTGCGGCACACTGATTATTTGAGGACCACAGAGAAAAAGAAACAGCAAATATTATCAAGACAGCAAGCATCCTGAAGATAGAAATGGGACGAGTGATGCAGATCTATTAGGAATCAGAATCTTATTATAAACCATATTAACTACAACATTTGTTTTTAGATGAACAGAGAAGAAAATGAAAGAAAATAAAAATTATTTAGACATATAGATATTATTTATATCACAGCATTTATCATAACAGATCATCAGAGCATGGATGCATCATTTTAAAATTGATATTGGCTTTTCGTATGAAAAAAATTAAACCGGGGCCTTCGCATGCATAATTGAAGGTGACCTGAAGAGGAAAATATAAAAGGAAAAACTAAACTTTTTGGACTTTACAAAGCTGCAAACCTTTTAACTCTATAGAATAGAGTACTTTTTGCACTACAGGATACAATGGATTTCTAGGGAAAGCACAGCACAATACACACCAACACATATGCATACACATACACACGTCAGGAAGGAAATATGCAAAAATTAGGATAGCGATCAGTTAAGTAATTCTCACTAGCTAAAGCTCCAATTAAAACATGAACATTTCCAAGGAGAAGACATTTCCAGCGCATACAAGAATAAAAAGATGAGAAATGAAGAAAAAGAAAAAATATAAAGGGCGAAAATTACTCATAATAGGAGAAAATATTCTCTGCATTGCTATTGGAAAGACACACATTAAAATTTTATTTATTTATTTATTTATTTATTTATTTATTTATTTAGAGGAACTGGGGACTGAACCTGGACCCTTGTGTTTGCCAGGCAAGCACTTATTCCACTGAGCGATCTCCCCAGCCCCATATTAAAATTAAAAACTTTAAATATTCACGAAATTGCCAATACTGTGTTACAAAGTAAGAAGAGTTATGGAAATTCTTAAGCAGTTCCAAAGAAATTTGAAAATGTACACAACCTGTATTTTAACAAGTCCACTCTTTAGAAATAACACAGAGAAAGAATATACACATCAGTCATCAGTACGAACATTTTAAAAATTCACATATGATGAGCTTTTGCAACAGTAAAAAATCCTAAACAAAATGTCTTCTATCATCAGAATATCCTGGTAAATACACATTTGCAAAAATGAATAAACTACAGCTATTAGAATTTAGTGGAATAAATTTCACATAATTCTGTGGGAAAGAGGCCACCAAATATGTGTATGAAATACTTTTTTGCACATAAAATTCAAAAACAAGATACACCCATATATCCCATGCAAGTTGTAAATTGTAGGAAAAAGAACCATTAGTGTAAAAGATCATTTTTAAAGTTCCTCTTGGGCAGAAGGAAGGATGTTACTGTTAAAGCAGGATATGTGGGCCACTCCTGAGACAGTTACAATCCATCTTTTAACCTGGAATGCAGAATGACTGGCCATAAGTGAACATAAACAGTCACACAGACAAAAGGTGAAGAGCTTCCTGTTACTATTTATTTAACCCTTGGACACATGTTTTGATTATGGAATATTTATAAACAAAAAATGTCCATAGGAGACCTAGATCCATAGCTCCTATGCCTCTTAAACGAGTATGTTTCTCAGAACAGTACCTACTACAGCAGTGCCCATGGTGAGACATAACTGTTTTCACCATCTCCAAACAGCATGGAATAATGGAAACATAACCATGTGCACCGTAGTTAGACATGCTCAAGGTCCAAAATCATACCAGCTGTAGAAGCTCAAAATATCTTATCTCTCATGCTCAGTTTTAAATGGAGCTGAGAATGTTTAGAGCAATGGGTAAAGTGAAAAGTAAATGAAATAACGATTATCAATTTCTAACCAGAGTTACTGGCACATGCTCTGTGTCAAATGGGTCATGGTTCCTATTTAGCACCATAATGCCATTGTCAGTGATTTGATTTGGAAGGGTAGTTCCCAAAACTTGGTCACTAGGGTGGTATTACTGGGAGGTGGCTGAAGCTTTGAGAGCTAATTCCTACTTATAAGGTTAAGTGTTTGCCCTTGAAAGAGATTGTGAAATCCCAGTCTCTCAGTTTTTCTGATTCCAGGCTCATCATGTTAGAAGTTTGTGCCTAAATTCATTGCTCCCTGAGCAGCGGTCCTCACTGGATTCCAAAATCCTGGCATCACTTATGAGTCTCCAGAAAAGTGAGTCAAAACAAACCTCTTACCACTCTATAGGCAACCTGTGCTTCATATCTGTTACAGTGATGAAAAGCTGATTAATGTCGTCCATGAAGTACCTTGGGAATGCATTCTAGTGTCTTTGTGTTCTACGGACATAGCTATGCTGGAATTCATTTTCCAAAGGTCCCTTACCTCTTTGTTTCAACTTACAGACACCGTAAGAGAAACTGGTGTAGGAGATCTGGGCACTGAAAAAGAAGCAATGGACATTTGTCAATGCGGGTTCACCTCAGAGTGAGTCCCACCTTCTGCCAGACCTTCCTGAAGCGTTTCTCGACCTGGATCAGGTACATTTTAAGCCCAATAATGAAGGGATCCAGCTCCTTCTTGAGGGCTCATGCCTTCAATCATCAGCTCATGCCTCAGGTGAGGTAAAGCAATCTGCATCTCCTGCTTTTCTGATGCAGGGGCCACAGCTGTACAACAGACTTAGTTGATGATTTGAACTACAAAGGGCTCATATTATTAATTATTCTGCTTTTAGGATGTATTTGGTAATTTCATACCCACGTTTTATTCTTTCAGTGGAAGTCATTGAGCACACATCCAACATTTCCGCAGGAAGGTTGCTATTGCTCCCATCGATGCTTACCTGCTTCGGAGATGACCCTTGTACCAAAGCTTAGAAATCTAGTGTGACTTTTATCCTGAAGCCCAGTGACTTCTTTCAAAGTTACCTTTCTGTTTCATGCTTGGAAACATGAGTATGGGAACTCCACTGACTGCATATGATTCCCACTTAAATCAAGGTTGCAATTTTATTGCCATTGTGAAATATTTATTATGAAACCCCAGACCTGCTCAAAGTCATAAAACTAATCCAATCTCACCTCTTCATGTTACAAATGAGGAAATGATGGCTTAAAAACATTGTTGCTAAATTTACCAAAGCCACATAAGTATATAGTGTCATGTTTTTACAGAAAATGTACTTATTGTAAAACGAGAGAATATCCATTCTTGGTTTGTTTCATTTGCTTTTTATTTTTCTCTATCTCTCTCCTAGAAGCCAAAAGTAACTCTGAGAAAGCTAGACTTTACTGAACCATAATGGGCTACAATAGACAAATCAACTGTATGTTTCCCTATCCTGAAGTAAGAGACTGATTTAAAAATTTTTGGCATTTCAACAACATTCAAGAGGGAAAGGAGAACCCTGGGAAAATGTAAGATAATTTTGCTGCACTTATTAAAAGTTCATGTAGTCAGATTGATGATATTTGCCATGTCGGCCGTGGTAAACCCGTGAGAGCTGGTAGGAGATCAATGCTACCTCTTGTCTGCTTCTCAGCACTACAGAGAATCTCACCCTTGATGGTCGAAGATTTAATAACGTCAATAAATGTTTTTCCACTCTCAGAATATGTCTCTTTTTATGGTTTGAATCGAACTATTTTTGCTTTTTAGGAATATTTCTCACTCCTGTTGGATTGTGAATTCAATTTGGGAAGGTGTTAATGAGGCCATAGTTATAAATGTCATTCCCATCTGGGCTGGGACAGCCTTTCATAGACTCATCAAAGCATAGAAAAAATAACTATATCTGACATAATTTTAAGGATGGATCAGAGCAAACTTATGTCCCTTGTTGGAAAGAAATAGCCACCATTATTTCTCCTGCCTCAACACAAAATGCATAAACCTACTCCACCTTGCCCAAGCCCCAACAGACGTAGGCTCACAGAGATAGCTCACTTGCTCACTGTCTAACCACATTGGATAATGAAAAAGAATTAGCATAATGCCACTTACAGCATGAACTTTACGGTTGGATGGTATGAAATTCCACTTCTTGTCACAAATTTACAAACAGCTTAACCATAGCCAAATCATTTAAGTGATTCCTCAAATTTATTATGTTTAAACTGGAAAGAATAAGGATACTTTTCACTTTCAGTGAGTTAAATGAATCAGGCAAATCAGAGACAATATTTCATATATTCTTGTCAATGAATATTTGCTTAACATACACAGAAGGATAAATAATATGTAGTTTAACATTCTAACATCTACTTCTGCCATTGCTCTTCTTGGGCTACTTTTGCACCTTCTACAAAGTGTTACAGACCAACTTGTACATGTGCTTCAGAGGTGATTTTGAGATTTTTCAAAGAATGGTCTTAGGAAAAAATAACTTTGGCTCGGTATCACACCTAATTGATCTCACATCTGTGAAATGATGGTCTGAGTGGAAATATGTCATAAATCAGTATGTGAAGTCAAATATACTTTTTCCATTATTCTGTGACTCAGTCATCAGGAAGTCCATTGCTACTACTTCATCTTAGTCAGGAAATTCCTGAAAAGAAAGGCATCAGAAGATAAAGCTGATGTGTACTATTGGTAGGAGAAATGGTGAAATGGAAAACCACAGCTGTCGGGGCTGGGAGACATAGGGAGACAACACTCAGGAGAAAGAACCCAGGCTGACAAAGAGATGAGAGCTCAGGAGGAAGTGAATTCTTTCCCAGACACAAATCAAGGAAGGTGACGTTGAAAAGTTCATTAATCAATCTTCAAGAAGAAAAAATAGAGAAAGTAGAGGAGGCTTAGCTTGAAGGGTGTCCCCATCATAAAACAGAAGGCAAAGAGTTTGGGGTAGAGAGGAAATGAAGAATAAGTAAATCTAAAAGGAAACAGTGTAGTGGAAGACAAACCATGTGGCAGGCAAAAATGACGGAAAATGAGGCAGGAGCTAGGTGCAAGGCACTCCCTTTGGGCTGCCTCCTGTGCAAGACTGAGAAGCCTACATAGAGGCAGGGAAGCTTCTGGGCTCTCATAGTTGCAGGTCCCTGTGGTGTGCCTAGCAAAGGTCACCATGGTGAGGGACTTGGAGCGCTCATCCTGAAGGACTCGGTGGCCAGGGTCTCGTAGCGGCAAAACCATAGATACTGGCCTCCAGAGAACAACAACCCAGTAGAAGTTGTTCACACTTCAGGTATTTGTTTAGTGGAGTCTAAACTCAGTCTACCTCCTCGATATTGTGACAATGATGTTCAACAAGAGAACAACATTGTCATTAGAATCAGTTTCAATTCCATTACATGCACATCTGCTGAAATGGATCCAACTCAAATGTGCCACCTTGTTGCTTTTCCTAGGCCCTCTAAACCATGCCATTATTTTTCCATGTGTGTGTGTGTGTGTGTGTGTGTGTGTGTGTGTGTTGGCTGTCGGAGAGAATCTGTTCCATGCTCCTGTCAGAGTCCAACGGTTTTCTTGGCACATTAAGATTCTGCGATTTGTAAGCGCAATACTGACCTCTTGCCCTTGTTCATATGGCCTTGGCCCTGTGCACGTATGTCTGCAGACTTCTCCTACTGATAAGGAGTTAGCCATAATGGATCTGGGGCCTACCATACCATGTCACCAGTTTTCAACTCTGTACGTGTATAATGATTTCATTTCCAAATGAGATTCCATTTTGAGTTCCTGAGGGCTGGGACTTTGATATATGTATTTGTGGAAAATGAATTGAAGTCATAACAATGTGTGTGTGTATATATATATATATATATATATATATATATATATATATATATATTTAAAGCAATGTCTGTATTTATACCTAAATCAAAATCTATCCATTTGAATGAATCTATCTATCTATCTATCTATCTATATTTCAAAGTGATAAGAGAATTTTATAATTTTAAAACTTTTCTTCCCTTGTAATACTTTTCTTCCCTTTTGTTAATTTTCTTCATTGTTAACTCTTAAAAATGGAAATATCTCTTTAAAAAAGCTATTGCGCTGCCGAGGCTACACATACAACAGTTCTAAGTATAGTCAAAAAAATGGAAGCAATTTTAAATTAATAAAGAGGCTTCAATTAAATAATATTAACTTAGATGTTTAAAAATGGAAAAGCAAGCTGAGCACTGTGGAGCAGAACTGTAATCCTGGCATTCTGGAAGGCTGAGGTCAGTAGATTACAAGTTTAAACCCATGCTGGGCAATTTAGTCATTTAGGAAGACCCTGCCTCAAAATAAAAAATTAAGAATGGCTGGTTCTTAGCTCAATGCAAAGGCCTTGATTCCATTCCAAGGACAGAAAATGAAATGAAATGAAAAAAAAAAAAAAAAAAACTCTATAGTATTCTTAAGGTAACATTTTCAGAAAACAAGGATTATATCTAGGGATAGGAAGACAAGCAGAGACTTCAGAGGACATGCCCCATGGCACTGAGGCTTTGATTTCTTAGAGGAAAGGGGCAATGCCAAGTGGGTGCTGAGATTCCCTTTGGAGGTGGTGCCCAGTGGACTACAATATCACATACAAGGGGACCTGTTACCTACTGCAGGTGTCTCTGGAGAATGCCAGGACTTGTTATGGGAGAATTGAAAATAATTGCAAACTCAACAGAATTGCTGTAAGTAGGGTGAAGAATTGTGGTTGTAGTGATGCTTAAAAACAGGAAGTAGAAATAGGCAAAAGCAATGAGCAAAGGGAAACTCATTCTTCCATAAGTTTGGCTAAACTCTCCCAACACCACTTGGGGGCAAAGCTTTAAAGATAGCCAGCTGGCAAGGCACAAGACAGGCCCTTCTTCAGAATGAAACAGATCATGGAAGGGCAGATGTGACACTGAGACAACAGTTTATTGTGTGATCATAGGGAAAACATGAGAGGCTACATGACATTTTGTCAATATTTCCCTTTAGAAGTTCCTTACTATACTGTGGCTCTCCCACACTTGATTTTTATTAATATAGTAGGCTTTACTATGATATTTTTTGCCACACTAAACCTACTTTGACCAAACAGAAGCCGATAACCATTCTCAGGCCTTCCCCCCACCTTTGGAGGTGACATCCTGAAGAAGCGCATCCACCTGCATGTGACAAGACAAATGCAGGAGCCCACCACACAAATCATCAGATAAATGGATAATTATCCAAAACCAAAAATGTTTCCTACTCCTACTTTTACTTCCAGATGGTTTGAGTACCCAACTCTATAGAGCAAAACTAAATTTTCTACAAACTTCTGGAAAATTGAGGATAAGTTAATGTAAATAATTTGACAGTGAAAAGTCTTGAAGTTTACAAGTATCTCTGAACTCATCACCAAGTATTATAAGATATTTTCACTGTTGATCTTTGGATATAAATAAAATGGACTTACATGCTTTTAATTTTCACTATGGGCTGTTTATCTGACTACCGATTAATTGAGTAGTCTGAATTCTTTATATTGTCCACGCCATACTTTAATTCTACTGCAAGTTTCTCTTTGAATACTGTCAATCTCAGTTATAACTTGGTAGATTAATTTATTATCTTTTCTCAAAAAATGTTACCTACATACAAAGGTTAGCAACTGTTTTGCTGAATTTTTATTGAAAGAAAACTTATAGTAGAAGGATTACTTAAATGTGGATTATTCTATAGGTTAATAGGGTTAATGAAAGAAGAAAGAAAAACTAGCCAAATCCTTTTTATAATTACAAACTCATTTTATTAAATGGCAGCCAATTAACAAGTAGAAGCATAGGGAATAAGGAGTGGGCATTTATATTGTTTGGTTATTAAAGAACCAGCTTTATTTAATGACTAGTAATCACCATCTGTCTTCTTATCTCCATTTTAGGCTTGATAAAAAGTGACTGTTTTCATGTAAAACCCTTTAAGCTCCTCAATAATGATATATCACATGATGGTCTCTGAGATTCTATAAACAAAAATATAGGGTTAAAAAATATCCTAGTGTACTCCGGTCAGAAAGCATTGCTCCCTTTATAAGACACCAAATTAAGGAAAGGCAGCAGTCCCACAGCTAAAGAAAGTGATTGATCAGTCTGTCTTTAGCCTCAATGAAATTTGCTCAGAAGTTAAACACATTATAAAGGTAATGAAATAAAATTTCAATTACAATTCAAAGGAAGTAACAGGGAATGGTTTTAAAATTCAAACTGCCTAATAAAATTACTTTTAAGATTATCATATTCCAAGGGAAAGCTTTGAGACTACCAAGGCAAACAGTAAGCGTATATTCTGGCATGACAGTTCATGACAAGATTCTATGAGAGAAATTAGAAAAGCTGAATTATTATTAATACCAACTATGCAAGTCATTCTTTTTGCCATGTAACCTTTACTCTTATTTTATAGAACTTGGCTTTATTTTCTTCCTAAACATGAAAACTCTGCTGTAAAACATTTGGTCAGTCAGTTAAAGCTAACTGACAGATCATGAGAATATTAACTGCCAAATGCTTCAGATTAGATTATGAGAAGATTCCAGTTCTTCCCAGACTATTTGCTCTAATTAATTTTTCATGCCTAGTTAGCACAGAAAAAATATCAAACTATGATTATATTCATCCATTCAGGTCTCAATGCCAGAGTATCTTATGGCGCATCATTTTTAAACAACAGAAGATTACTGCTGTCATTTTGCGCAGGTGGGAAATCCAAACCAAAGTGGCAGTGAATTTGATGCCTGATGACCATTTGCTCTCTGCTTCAGAGATGGCCCTTTCCTGCTGTGTGCTCACATGACAGGAAGTGCAGAAAGTTCCAGGAAGCCTCTTTCTTACAGATTCCATTGCAGCCATGATGGCAGTGTCCTCACGATCATGACCACCTCCACCCCATCTCTTGCTACTACCATAGTAAGAAGTAGATTTCTACTTGAATTCTCAATGGACATAAACATGCAGGCCAAAGCAGTAGTCCATGTGGGACTCTTTCTTTGCCCTCAAATACACATTTCTTTTTTCACATTTTCTCAAAAATGCTACTTTAACTAGGCCATGTCTTCCAGACCTACTTCTTATTGCCACTATGTTACAGGAGAAAACTATTTCACCCTCTGATCATTCCACATGCTTTTATCTCCCCACCTTCACCACAAGGTAAGAGTCTTCAGGGCCTTCCATGGTGGCTCATTAGCATTGGACTTCACAGATGCTCGTCAAAGTCAGGGACAGTTGCTGTTGAATTAGGATCATAGAAGCCCAGGATAATAACATTGGCATCTGCAATCCTGTCATCTGCCTTAATGTCAGTTTCCTCTGAAGCAGACAGGAAGCGAACAGGAACTAACTGCCTTTAGGCCAAAATGTTGATCTCTGCATAGAACCTTGAATATTTATGCTTCTTGGGTTTCTGTATTACAATCTTGTTGCCAGAAGCAGAATGAGAAGAAAGAATTGTTGGACTGATCTGATTCTGATTCTAATTCTAAGCAGCTTCTTTTTTTTTTTTTTTTTTTTTTTTTTTTTTTTTTTTTTTTTTTTTTTTTTTTTTTTTTTTTTTTTTTTTTTTTTTTTTTTTTTTTTTTTAAGATTATGTTGTGGTCTCACTTCTGTTTAACTTACATTTAAGGAGCTTGGTTCTGTCTCTAGATGAGTTGGATACAAGCCCACCTGCCAGCTAAAAGGAGAAAAATGATCCTCTGCTATAGGGTTGACATGGTTTTATATCATGTGCTAGGAGCAACTGCAAGAAGCAATAAACTCTTCTAGCTAATTACTGTCGGAGAGAACAGCTTAACATCAACTCCACTGAATTTAAAATTGTTGTCTTTGGCAGGCATTCTCAGGTGTTAAAGTGAACAGTACTGAATATTCCAGCAAGTCAATCTATCCTGTTATGGAGGTAGATGCTTTGCAGTCGATTCATCCTGGTGGGCCAGTCAGCTTGTAGTGCCACTCAAAATCGAGAACAGTTCTGAGATTTCTCTGTTATGTTTTGTGCCTGGTTGTCCCCACAAAGCCTCATGGGTAAGTTATGGTGCAGACGTGGCTAGAGGAACAGTGGGTGGCTTGAGGGCGGGGCCAGAGGACTAGGGCTGGGTTTGAGGAGCAGGCCCAGAGAAGTGAAAACCTTAAACTGACAGCCCCTCAGCCCCCTCAAATCCTCCATCCCCCCAGTTCCACCACCCTCTAACACCCCACCCCTCCACCCCTCCGTCCCCTCCCCAGGCTAGCCTGCACTCTTTCAGAAGTATGGGACTGATCATCCTGGACACAGGGGTGCCCAGCCTCTTTTCTGGACCCTGTAGTGCAGGACCCAGTGTCCTGAAGTCTTGCCTTATAATTCAGGCTGCTTTAAACTATGAAACTTCCAGGAATTGTGAGTTAAATAAACCTTTCCTTTCCTTATTTTGAGTATCAGTTATTTGTCCCAGCATTGAGAGAAGAGTAACTAAGACATTCTCTTACGGAAAGATACTTCAGGTTCTTAAAATATTTTAGGTGACAGTAAATTATGCTGTACTCAGGACTCCATGCTCAATAAATGATCTCCAGTAATTATTTCAGAGAAAATATTTTCGATTTCAATACAAGAGAGATAAACTTCCATAAGTGTGTGCAGGATTCTGATGTGTACATGGAATGTCAGTGTCACTGTCTGATATTTTAAGTCCTGAGAGAGCTGCATTCTATAAACAATAACACAAAATTATCTACAGTTTTATTCCTTAGCTTGTAATTCAGTCTTGACTTCTCTAAATTTGGTTACTAGATGGCTCCATTCCTGAGAAGTGTTGATTTGTCTTCCCTAATGATGCTTTTATTGTGTCATGGTTTAGTGACTTTTTCCTTATGTAGTCAATATAAACAATACACACACACACACACACGTGCACACACACATATGCACAAAGGTACACATGCTGTTGACTTTTGATCAAACCATTATGTAAAATAGTGTCTATTATATTGTTGAGATATGAGATCTTTATGAGATTTTACAGGTTAGCTCTTTCTATGGGTTATTGAAAAAACATCCTCCACAGTTGACATTTTCACTGAGGGAAAATGGTCTTTACTCTCCTTCACGATAGGGATATACGTGTATTTCAAAACTGAGCTTAAGTCCTAAGTTCCGGCCAACCTTATCAGCTCACTCTCCTATTACTAATGTTACCCTTTGAAATTCTACAACATTTCTTATCTACAATTTCTCATATTGTTCTTAACTAAGTTAACGAGCTTTCCACAGTAGCCTCTAATATAAGGACAGCAATAAAACCCAAACGGCTTGACTGCTTATTATATCTAGTTTCACTGAACTGCAATCACTCCTTTCTTTCATCATTATTTTTTTCACTTGCACCGGTCTACAAGTCTTACATTTTAATAATGGTGGCCTTCTCCTGGTTAACACTATGTCCTCAGCATATAGTGAGCCTGGAGGCAGTGCACCATCAGTATCTGCTGGATGAAATAAACCTTCGGTGGCTCCAACCATATCCCTGGGAGTAACACTTTTTTAATCCATATGGAACATAGATATTAAATTTGTAGGCCAAAAACTGAGAATTCAGAATGGCAACCACAGAGTTAGCAATATGATGACTGTGTTGTGTACTATAAGTCTACACATATGAACATAATTGTCAAGGACCCATCCTAGATTTCAGCCAAAGTGATGTAAAGTGTAAATGTCTGCTTGAGAAAATAAAGTTTCAATTTCTTTCAGGGACCTCAAAAGCCTTAGAATGCCTTTCTAGAATTTACATTAAAAAAATTTCCTGCCATCCTCTTTCCCTATAGTGAAGACTAAACCTATGGAACCATACATCACTGTACGCACAGAATGATCATCGTACTAAACCACTTTGAGCTTCAGACTCCTCTTTGACACCTCAAGATCCTGCCTTTAGAGTCCAAATCAAATACTACCTGTTCCAGGAAACCTTCAGTCATTACTCTTAATCCCAGTTGACCACAACCAATTCCTCAGTCATGACTTTGACTATTGTTTCTATTTAGTACCAAAATTATTAATGCATCTAATTTTCCCTTCTCATTTAAGACTCCTAGTTCCCTGAAGACAAATTTTATGACTAAGTCATCTTTAATTCCCTGTAAGTGCAGGTCGTATTGTACAAGGAAAAATCATTGCTTAGTAAATGTTAAGAAAATTAATCCAGAAAAGCAAGCAGTCCTTGACATTCCTGCATAGCTTGCTTTTATTTCAACACATTTCTCTCCTTTCCGTGCCCTGTACACTGACTCGCATCCCAGATGAATTTAAGTATGAAGTAGTTAGGCGTTAACATCCCAAGCCCCCTTCCACAGAAGCATGTTTAATGTTGTTACCTAAGAAATGACAAGGCACGCCCAATGGGAGATTTGTTTTCATTTGTCTTCAACAAGGAAGTGTTTCTTCCACCCTTGGGATCACATCGCTTCTTTCCCTCTCCTCCTCCTGGGAGAAAGAACACAGACAACACTAAGCAGGCTGGAAAGAGCTGCAGGCCAACTTAGAGATAAAAACCAGCTTCCCAGTTAACAAGGAAAGCAGGCAGCCGGCATATTTGTGAACCTTCTGGAAAGGAACAAAAGTTCTTTACTTACTGAATTTAAAGTTAACTTTGAGCATTTGCATTGCAAAGATTAAAAGCCCAGAACCAAATGGCGATACAGGAATGAGGTCAGGAGAAGCAGCGAAAGCAGTAGGCAGAACAATTCAAGAGAAAGCACGTCAGAGATCTCGGTTACAGACGGGGAGTGTCAAGGGAGACTCAGAGGAGAAAATAAAAGTCAACATCAGAACAATCATAGGACAGATAGATTTTTAAGCTGCTACATATATTTACATTTAAATAATGTATGCATTAAAATGCACAATTCTCATTAAAAACCTCTTTAGAGTTTTATGAAGTCCAGAGCTAAAGGACTTGGGGATATAAAAACAGAACAGAGAGGAAGTTATGACAGTATCATAATAATTAAGCTTCTGATTCCCAGAAAGAAGAAAACTGAGAAATATTCTTAGAAAAAGAGTCTTAAGAATTCCCTCCGCCTAGGTTTCACAAGTATTTCAACTACTTTTAATATCTGAAAGAATAGACACAATTTTTCCTATACTATCTTTCTCTCCATTTAGACTGTTTATCCCTACAATCTATGAGATCTGCAGAGCAGAACCTTCAAATACTAACATGAACCAGGTATCAGGTCTTCATTCCAAGTCTTAACTCACTGACTGTAAAATTTAATGAAATACTCGACCTGGCACTGCCATCGACCTTTTGTCTGAACTGCTAAGGCAACTTAGACGTTTTACCACTTCTGGATATGGGGTTTAGAAGCCACTACTACAAGCTTCCTGTATGTACAGGTATGTTTAAAAGCCTAGCAGCTTTGGCGTTCAAACTGGAGCTGGGACAAGAGCCTCCCATGTTCCTCCAATGCAGGGGAAAAAAATATATATCTTTGATATTAACACACTCAGAGTCTTGCTGATAAATAACACGAGATTTCAAGCAAATGTTTTCCAAAATAATCTGCACTGTAAAAAAAATCAAAGGTTACAGAGTCACTGAGATATTTAATGAGACTTTTCACCTTTTTCTCCAGGATTCTACAGAAGATATTTATTTGTAAATTCTATCTTTATATTAAATGATGCATAAATAACAGAAAAGGCATATAAGGAGAACATATGAAAAGTCACATATAAAGCCTCCATTGTGTGAAAGCAAGCTTTGCTAAAGGTGAATGCTCTGCCCATTTCTTTGGACTCATAGGGCAGAAATGGATGCAAGGCTGCAATTTGTCTCAGGGAGAGACCGAGGCTGTCTCTAGGAAGAGTACCTTTCTACTGCTTCAAGGAAATGCACAGTGCATCACAACCACCCCCAGAGTTCCTCCTTTCCCCTACAAATCCTCCAACTCCTTCCGGTCTAAAGAAAATATCCCCATCCCTAGTTCTCATGGTTTTTGCATTGTGTTTGGATAGAGGGGTAGCAATCCGAAGTAACTGTACAGGTAGCCATACAAGTAACAATGCTGTGCACAGAGCCGGTATAGACTATATAGCTGCCAAGCATCAACAGGTTTTCTGTCTGTACAAAGCTGGTTCTCTGCTTCCAAGGGAACTTAAAGAGCATTGGGGGGGGGGCATCCTGCTTCTTCTGAAATAGGTCCTTTGGGGGAAAGGCCCTGTGAGTCATCTGCACACTGGAGGGGATCTCTGTGGCTTGACAAGGAACCAAGTTACAAAATGGACAGAGGAGAGTCTTGCGACCAACTTAACCCACACAGGGCAGTGTGCCCATACCGAAAACCCATGTGCCTGTTTGGCTTTCTTTTTTCTGGAGGTGTCTTTTCCCTTTGGTTCTTCATTGTCTCCACCCCATATAAATTTGCTTTCTATCTGTAGCTGCATAATGTGATGATTTCAATGTTTCTGAACAATCAATTATTAAAAGAGTGGTAAGACTCTATATGAACTGGTTTATTTGAACATTTCATTTTATATAATTTAGTCACAAAAATCTCTTCTCACATAAGTGAAGATTCTCTGGCCAGGGTTTGACAGAGTTCTACCTTGTTTCATAGGCTACCTCCCTGGTTTAATCCAGGATGAAGGCAATTTGCATCTGAAATTTTTAAATAATTCTTCTAAAGTGCTCTCCATATGGTACAATGCAAGGGGAAAATCAACAAGTTACAAGATTTGAGAGGGACATTATTTTAATGTATTCATTATAAAACAAAGTTGAATATAATTTTCAGTAATAACTTGCAAAGTTGATAGTAAGTACCTGATCAGACAAGATTATTATCCAGTCAGAAATTCAGATATTTAAACATCTATAGGCTTTTTTTTTAAGTCTTGAAGTTCATGTCTCGTATGGAGATCAGAGATGATAAATGAACTACTGAATTGGAAGAAGATGCTACTATTATTTTAACCAGTAAACTAACTCAAGGTTAATCCGGGTGTTATTTAGCCTATTGAAAGTGTTTGAGTGAACATATGGTTTCTATTGTGAAATCAAGGCACAGTTTTAACTATGAATACAGATAATTACCCTTTGGACTTTAAACATTTATATGTGTCACGTTGTGTCAGAGCATTTTTCATGGTCAATAGGTTGAAAGGTTATAAAGTTGAAAATGACAATCAGTACTTCTGAGTAAAACTACATAGCCAGCACTAGTAATGTAATTCACTGCTGCTCTCTCTTGGAAATAGTTAGCAATAACACTCAAAAAGCAATCACTATATCTACAATAGCATGTAGAAACTGAAAAATATGATCTCACTTTAATGCTTAGTCTAAGTTTAAAAATCAAGTATATATACATGAAAATCTCAACAATTACTTCACAAACTACATTATAGATGACAGATTTTCTTTCTTGTATAAAGAAAATTGCTTTCAAATCTCATAAAATGTGTCTAGCACAATATTGATTTGAACATTTAATAGGAATATAATTTTTGAACTTTTATAGCTGAAGAATAACTTTGTAAATTGCCCTACATATGTTGAATCTTTTAGGACCAAACGAAGCAAACCAAACAAAAGGAAGAGAACAACCTCATTCAAAGAGAATCAGATGGTGTTGGCAGTGTTTACCAGCCCGTAGAGGGGATGACTGACAACCTTGAAACATCTTTTTTTTTTTTTTTTTTTTTGGTGGGACTGGAGTTTGAACTCATGACCTTGCACTTGCCAGGCAGGCACTTGTGCCACGGAGCTATCTCCCCAGCCCGACTTTGAAATATCTGAACCTCAGTGCAAA
This sequence comes from Myocastor coypus, assembly GCA_004027025.1. Classification (NCBI taxonomy): domain Eukaryota; kingdom Metazoa; phylum Chordata; class Mammalia; order Rodentia; family Myocastoridae; genus Myocastor; species Myocastor coypus. The sequence continues at coordinate 54,168 of PVJA010003253.1, forward strand.
AGGATTAACAGCAAATTTGTAAATTCATAGGAAAGCTGGAGAACGAATTTCAGGGAGACTGATTAGGCAAGTTTAAGATTTTCATTTTTTTTCCATAAAGGTCATTACAGTGAACAAATGTGAAGGAATTGTTCTCTGTCTATGTTACTAAACTGGCAGCATGAAACTATGAACATAAAATAGTTGTATTTCTATTTATATTTCATGCTTCAGAAATATACAACACCCACAGTTAAGTGAGTGGTAATGATGCTTCTGTCTTTGAGTAGTTGCTTATTATAAATAACAAAAATTTAAGACAACTGTTCTTCTCTTCTTTCACAGTGAAAATGGAACATTTCTTAGGAAAAAAATAGTGTGTCTATGAGGTTGGTTTTATTAGAAAAGGAAGGTACACTCATCGTAATATGTGCTCTACTAATTAAGTGTTTGGAACCTCTGATAACACACATCTGGATTCATTTAAAGAAGTTATAGCTAGTGTTTTCAAGAAGAGCATTGCAGCCCTACAGGATGCCAAAAGGAAAATACAACTGATAACGAAGGGCTTTGATAAACAAGATAATGACAACACTATGTACAAAGTTTCAAGCATTACAAACTGACAAGAAATCTATGGACAAGTAAAGTCTCTGATAAACACTTTGGCTTTCATCTTTATTTTTACTTTATTTTATTTTTTCAACTTCATTTTAAAGTACATTAGTGTTGATTCATTTCTAGCATGTATATATATGTATATATATATATATATATTTCCTATTTTAAAAATTAAATATTAATAGTCTTAATTTTCATTTTACTTTACGATCATCTTTTTTATTAGCTAGAACTATTCTTTCTTAAGGAAAACCATAACTGGTCAGACACGTTCGACATTAAAGGGTATTACAGTGAGGATGTTACAGTCTGATTGTTTCTGAATAATTGCTAGACATCATTCACTGAATGCAAGCAGCATGAAAGTAGCTACGGAGAAAGTATATACCTCTGCTTGTAATTCAGGTTGTCACCAAACTGGACCTGAGAGAAGGATGGGAATCTGATCAAGGGACAGGAACAAGTTCCCACACAATATTTTCATCAGTAAGCGAATAGGTAAATTGCAGACTATCCAAAACCAATGACTTTAAAAATTCGTCATTGCTAACCCTTTAACAAACTACCTGTGAAGACTGAGTCATAAATTCTGAGGTACTAACTGAAAAGCAGTATACTGACAAATCTGCAAGCCACTGAAAAAAACTATTTATTAAGGAGAAAAATGCATGTCATGCAGCTAACATAGGGTTGAGCTATTGGATACTATATCTTTGGTGAATTTTGCAAATAATATATTCAAACAGAAAAATGTAGATCTTGGGCACTTTGTCTAAACCATGCAATATCAGAATCTTTGCAAGTGTTCTCTGCAATTATTTCTGCAGTAAGTCCTTTCATGTAAGTTTAGGATGTGCACTTTTTATTATGCATATAAATCTTATCTTCTCAATAATTTTCCAATATCCATCACCTTCCTTAACACTATTGACCTTTAATGAATGCAACTACTTAAAGGAGGTGTAGTTCAAATTTATATTGTTGTCTAAATATGTGCAAAGTATTTTTATGTAAAAATAGTAATTTTATCTATTTTACCTTGAATATTTGTTTATGTTTTTTAGAGAAATAACATTCATATTAAGTTCTCAAAGTAGCTTTCTTCCTTTTTTCTTATAATCATCAAATAGTTAACATATTTTTATTTCAATATTACTGCATTCCCAGAAATCACAAGAATAAGGAAATGAAAAGGATATTAAAAAAACATAACTCATGAAGAAAAAAACATTTTCGAACAGCACCATTGACCATTTTACTTACTAATTATCACAAGAAAAGCTCACTTACATGTTTCTCCAGCCAATTATTTTTATCATTTATATATTATCTTTTGATAATTAAGTGACTTACACAACTATTGTCTTTAAACTAGAACTTGGAACCCAGGGTGTGGTTAATACATCTAACTGTGACTATTCCACCATTATTTCGTGTATTCAGTGAACATGTACAGAATTTATTGTCATTTTCTCTGCTAAGTTATACCAGCATCACTTTCCTCATAGATTTCACAATTTAGAGCACATTGGAAATTTTATCTTTACAGATTTATTTTTTTCAGTCAAGTTGTCATGTTTCTGAGACAGTTCTTAGGAAGTTTCCAATACACCAGGAAAAGCATTTAATAGTAACTCTAAAACCTTTCATCATCAGGAATCTTCAGAAGTTCTAAGAAGTGACTTTCAAGTGACAGGGTATTCATTCACACACACACACACCCCAGCACTCATGTAGCCCTATCACAACCTGGAGCTCAAAATTGTGCTGCTTAAATAAACCAGGGCTGAAATTCAGGGTGCAGAAAGAAAAACAACTCAGAAGTTGATCTCAAGTAGTAGTTAAAAACCTTCTCCTCTACGTCCTTCTGAAAAATGGTAAATTGGTTAATGAGGTCACTTCCATAAAGTTTATAAGCTTCTTGGAAATTAAGTGATAGGCAAATACCAGCTATTATGAGAGATATTCTAATATTTTAAGATCTGTTTATACACTTGACCCTATTATCAAAGCTGAGACCCAGTTACCGAATATCCCCAATGGTTACTCTCCACAGTGTGGAAAGTGACAAAGTTGACCTTTAAAATAGCCCTTAGTACTATTTTAATGAATATTGAAATATTTATTAAGAATTCATGAAAAACATGAACTGAACTTAAGAAAAGTCCTGAAAGAGACTGACACCTGTGAAAACATATAAAGCACCGATGGCTGTCACTCACATTCATTCTTTTATTTTACCATGTTTAATAAAATTCGTCACTTGGTGTTACATCATAATCTCCCTGCAGCTTGTCACAGAAGGACAAATGCTAGAATAACAAGATGAAACTACACCAAAGGCATTTTGAGAAACAGACATCGATCTTCAAAAACTGCAAGAGGAAGGTATTTTGTTAATTTTTCAGTGTTCTACAATCAGACTAATGTTAGAATCATTTCTAGAGAAAAATGAAAAGTACTGATGTTACATTTGCACATAGTATTCTTCCTCATTTATAAAAACAATACTAGGTGGATGTGATTAGTTACCGCTTCTAAAGTCTTGACTAATTTTAAAACTTAACCACTGGGAGCATTGGTCCCACGGTGCCATTGATACGCTTACAAGAAAGCACACATCTCTTCCAATTTATTTCTTCCCCAACACTTTAGATATTGATGGGAAATGACACATTAATAAGTAAGCCATGCTTTCAGCCCATCAAGACTCCAAAACTAATCTGAATATCCTTGTAACCCATGTCTGCAATATCTTTCACATAACATTCAGGGGAGCAAGCCAGATGTTCATGTCAGAGGCCCACAACCAACTTGAGGTTCTTAACAGAGAACACCCCAGATATGAAGAGATTATCTTGTGCCTTCCAACTGTGATCTATTTATGAATCGAAAACTCCACACACTGGATTTAGAAAACACTGAAATAATTCTGAACCAATACAATGTGAGAAAAATGTGGACATCTTTTAACAATATGCTGGATGGAAAAGCAATGAAATCAATGACGTTCCCAGGTTTTAGTACCAATGCCAAATTTACCAGATCGGTACATTTAGGCAGAGGATTCCATTTCTCTGATCTTCACTTTTCTCAGTTGTGAAATGGTGATTAAAAAGTACCTTTCAGAAGTATGAAGTGATGGCTACTGGACATAACTATACTATAATTTTTCTCAAAGATTGTATCATTCCCATTTTATAGGAGTTAAAGTACAGAGTATATGGTACATCATACCTAGTGTTCAATAAAATGCTACTATTTTAGTTCTGATTTAAAAATCAGAATCATTAGTGCCTACTATTTACTTAATTTAAACAAAATGAAATATCCAAGACAGCCTAAAATCAATTTATAACATCAAAATCAAGCTCTGAAGTATAATTTTAATGTTTCAAAAGCCATCTTCTGTATCAATCACCACTTTCAATCATTGATATTTCTTATTCAGTTAGTTTGGTTGAAACTGAAAAGCTAAATGTGCACAACTCTGTTAAATTAAAATCAGGGACGTAACCATGTAAACTGCTCTGCAAATTGTGTGAAACATATTGTCATTTTTATTGCAAAAAAAAGTTCATTCAATAAAAGATTGTGGTCCTTCACAATGTTTCCAAAGTAAGTGGAAAGAACAGCATTTATACAATAAATGGATACTAAATTATGCATGTAAAATGTTTTTCTAATATAAAAGAGAAGAGTCTACAAAAATGCATCGCTAGTACCTAAATGCTCAATTTGTTTTTATTATTACCAGAAATGTGCATAGAAACTAATTTCGCAGGTGGGATTGCTGCACCTGTTTTTCAAATGACAGTCCTTAATGATCCATCTTCTTCCAAAATATGGGCAGTCATAAATATGTAGGTCCCGTGTCAATTCAAAGACAACTAGCCATGTTCTACTCAAGTATTATAGCACAAGGGCCAGAGCTCCCACATATGTCTTAAATATACACAAGTGAAAGGACAGAGTTTAACTACTGTGAGGAAATGTAGCCTGTTTGGAAAAAACCTCTTTATAAATATATCCTTTTTGGTTCGGCGCCTAGCTTTTAGAAAATTTGAGTAGGAAACACATGAATGAGATACACTATGAAGTATTACCATTGTTCACTTTGAGAAATCTCAAGTCTATGGAGCTTAGCACTAAGCCCTGCTAAATTCCGTGGTACTCTCTGTTGGTCTCACCGATTTATTTATTTATTTATTCATTCTTTTCAGGGCATGAGACAGATCTACAGAGACTAATTTTTCCTTCAAATCAGGTATACCCATGTATGACATCCACCTGAGTGTTTGTGTGTGTTATTACATGTGTTTAATAGCAACCTGGCAGGAAGTTTGCCTGTAGATTTGTTTTTATTTAATGAAATAATTTGCCTATATATATATATATACATATACATATGTATATATACATATACATATAATTATACCTGTGCCTATGCTTTTAACTAGGACTGAAACTCAAGACCTTAAGCTTGCCAGGAAGGTACTGGACCACATACTCAGCTCTTGATAATAAATTTTGATGTTCTCTTTCACAAATGTAATTCCAGATATGCTTTTTCTTGCTATAAAGGGATGTGTTTTTAGAAATGTGTGTCACTTAATTTATGTTAATTTTCTGTAACAGATGATATAGGCATTTGATTTATACACTAACCTTCAGGTGGCCTGCTATTAGGGATTTTTTTTAATAATGTGAGAACTTTTTCATTCATCATTAAAACCTTCCCTTCCCTATGTGAAATGTTACTTCTAAGTGCAAAACTGTGAAAGAAAAATTTCATGTTATTGAAATTGAGTACAATTTGGTGATTAATTGCATTGTTCTCATTACATTCTCTGCCTGATGTTCAAGGCTCATTACAACAGTGTGAATTCAATGGAACAAGAATTCTAACCAGGTGTGGGTTAGTAAAGTAGCAGTGCCCAATTTGAAATTGTTAAAAGAGGTGTATCAAAGTTGATATGCCTCTGTTGTTCTGGAAAGGAAAGTAGCACTTGTTCATGACAATCACGTCAATCCATCCTGTGAAAAAGAGAAACAAAGCCCCTCTGCCCTTGAGCAGAACAGGAAGAAGTTGTGTCTGTGGTATGCTGTAACAGTGTGCATTATTAGCTGTAGTGTGTGCTTAATTAAAAACATATTTTGGGGGGATTTGGGAATTGAACTCAGGACCTCATGCTTGCCCAGCGGATACTGTGCCACTGAGCTATATCCCTAGCACCAAAGCACTTTTTTTTTTTTTTTTTTGGCACTTGAAAAATCACTTATTTATTACTTATACAGGACATGTTTTCTTTCAATTAGAAGAAATTTAAAAATGTAAGCCAAGGGCTGGTCAAGTAGCTCAGCAGATTGAAGCACCTGCAAGCAGGCTCAGAGACCAGGAGTTTGACCCTTGGGCCAGTCATGCTGGCCCTGCCTCCAGGGCAAAGGTAATTGAGACTGGGAGTGCTGGCATGCACCTGTAATTCCAGCTCTTGGGAGGCTGTAAACAGGCGGATCACTACGAGCCTGATCTAGTAGTGAGACCCTGAACATCCTGTAGACCCTTCCCTAAAATCCAAAAAAAAAAAAAAAAGGCAAAAATAGAGCATTCAATGTATATTATCCTCTAAAAATGATCAATTTAATCTGACATTTAAAAAGCATTCTTGAAACTTTAGTCTAGTTAGATTATCTTAAAGATGACCTAACTTCAGGAAAACGAAGTCATGCTCAGAAATCCCTTCAGAGTGAAATTTCATCAAGTCTGCACAACATCAGCAAAGGGACTGCAAATTACAGGAACCCAAGTACTTGCCAACAGAAGTTTAGGGCCAGCCTCCTAACCACCTGTTAGTGATTTTTCATTCTTATGGTTACATCAATAGCAAGTTTGGCCGAAATCAGAAAGCTAAAGTAGATGGATAGAAATTGAGATTTTGGGGAAAAGATATTATCTTTCATAGAGCTTGATAGCTTATAACTGATAATCCAATCCTTTACAATCTCTTTGAGATCAGCACATCAGTTCCTACTTTACACATAATCTGCAGGTCAAAGACAACAAATGTGCTTTCCCAAACCCTGCATCAGGTAAAGAGTGGAACTCAACCCCAAGTCTTCTTCTGTTGTCCCTAAACAGACTCTCGCGAGCAGCTGAGGAAACTCTGAACCGAGTGGAGTTGGTCATCTTCAACACCAGTTCATAGCTGTGCGGTGTAAAGTAGCTGCTCCTAGCTATTGATTTTTACAAAGGCATACATACCAACAAGGAGGAATATTTTATTATTGAAAAATGCATATCAAGGTTGTTAAATATTCTTGTCACAAAAATAATAGACAAAATAATGGATTTGTTAATTAACCAAATTAAATATATATATATATATATATATATATGTGTGTGTGTGTGTGTGTGTGTGTGTGTGTGTATGTATTCCTAAGAATTATGTTATATATAATAAGTGTTTATATCAATTCAAAAGATGAAGACTTATACTAGTTGCAACAAAAAGAAACTAAATTTGAAGAGAAAATATGCCAAGTAGTATTTTAAAGTATATATAAGACAATGGTCAACACAAGGTTAAAGTATCTATCTCTTTAGCATTTGTCACCTTTTCATAGTGCAAAACATGCAATATCCTTCTTCTAGTTTTTCTTAAATATATATTATATTACTTCTCTCCATAGTCACCATACCACACAATAGAACACTAGGACTCATTCTTCCCATCTAAGTGTAACTAAGAACTTGTTCATCAGCCTTTTATAACCCTTCCCCAAACACCCTCCCTGCCACCTGTAACCATCATTCCATTGCTACTTCCATAAGATCAATTATTTTACATCATTTTTATGAGCACATGTGTAATTTGTTATTCTGTGTCTAACTTATGTCATCAAATACATGTGTTCCCATTCCATTCATATTGTGACAAATGACAGAAACTGGTATTTCAGTTGGTCTTAATGATAGTAGATTAGATAAATTCATTTTGCAGGAGTAATAAGGTAGTGTGTTAAATAATGGTGACAGAGGGAGATGCTTAGAGGCTAGGGTTTAAATTCTGAGTATATCATTAAATAAAGACAAGACTTGTGGTGGATTGCCAACTGGTGGTCAACCTGATACACCCAGCTGAACTGAACAAGTGTGGTGCTGGGCATATGAGACCCACCTGAGGATTCTTGCCAGTAGACTAAGAAGCAGAACTAGAGCAGCTGTTAGGAGGCCGTTAGGGAAGGTGGAGAAGCTGTTGGAGCTATTGCAAGCTACTGGTTCTCTTGGGCTATTCTGCTACAGCACCTTATCATGCTGGCTTTCCTGGTGACCTTGTTGTTGCTGAGAATGGATACGGTTCACTTTGGGGGAGTTCTGGTCCTTATCTTGAATGTTGCTTCCTGGCTCAGGATGGGGAAATGGTACACCATTCAGCCTCGTATAGAAGCTTGTCACGTTGGCATTCCTGATGGGAACTCTGTCTTTCTTATCACTCCAGGAACTTGGAAGCTCACTGTTGAAGAACATAGCTGTGGTACTTTTTGAGAGAGCTCTGGTTCTTACTTTGAATGTTGCTTCTGGTGTCAGTACAGAACCCTCAGCCTGTGAGCACAGATCTTTCATCCCGCTGGCATACACTTTCTAATTTCCACCACCAAACTTTGGCCTTTCCTAGTACAGATCCACGAAGTGGGGCTACATGAGACATTGTTGTGAGCTTTAGGCTTCCACCTGGATTTTTGTTGGGGCATTGTTATGAGCTCAGTGTTTTCAGCTGCACTCATATATAATCGAGACCCTCAGCTAGAGTCTTTGGCCTTTGCTGTGTACACAGATTTCCTGAACTCTTTGTCTATGATGCTTTGGCTGATTCATTATAAAATAATCTTACAAGGGGCCCCGGCGGGATGGCTCAGTGGTCTAAAGCACCTGCTTGGGAAAGCTTGGGTGGCTTCAGGAACCGCAGTTCAATCCCCAGCACCACATGCTGCGTCAGCCCTGCCATAGGGGCAGGCCGGCCATAAAAATGAGTGAATAAACAAACAAAGGTTCTGAAACAAGAAAAAAATAAATTAATTAATTAATTTTAAAAATTCTAAAAAAAAAAGAATAAATAAATAAATAAAAATAATCTTACAAAATATGTGTCCTGTATTGTATTATTCCTCTGCTAAAACCCTAAGCCACATCAAGGCCTTTGTAGAAAACAATCCATTGTTCTTAGATGAATTTACTTAGTTGCAACATACAAACTTTTAAAGGCTATTATTTCCAAAATATTTGAATGCTATCCGTTTTATAGGATTCAAAGTAAAAGACTGGAAACAGAGGTCATATACCTGAGACTGGACATTTGAATCAGAGAACAAATGGGAATATATATTGCAGCTCTCTTTTTATAAGTTATGGGTAATGGGTCATTTACTTAACTTATGTTTCTCAGTTTCTTTTCTATAAAGTAAAGATAATATTATCAAAATCAGAGGTTCTCAAGTTGGAAAAATTACAAGATTATGCATATCACACATATAGCAGTGTTCCTGGCAGATATAAATGGCTCAATAAAGGCTAACATACCATCATAAGTCGTTTTGGAGAAAGATTGTATACAGCAGTTGGGATAGGAAAACTGTATAGTATGGAATCATCAAGTGTTACGGTGTGTAACTGTCATTACACACACAGAGAAAGGATTTTAGTGATAAAATGCAAGGAGAGAAAGAGAAGTTGAAAGTCAAGGAATCTTTCTTTAAAGAGATTCTAAGAAAAGTGTAGGCCATTGTTAAGATTTATGTCTAGTTGTCCCCCCAGAGCCTCATGTAGTCATTGGGCGGGGACTTCTTGAGTTTGAGACTGGATCCATGATCCCTGGGATTATGGCTTTTAGTACTGATGGGATTATGGGTTGAAGTACTTCTGGGATTATGGGTGTAGCCTAAGGCGGGAGGCTAAGGCGGAGAGCCTGAATGTAATATAAAGAGAGGCAGAAAGACAGACCCGAGCTGTAGCTGTTTCTCTCCACTGCCCTGATTGGTTGGCTGCCTCTGCCACCATTTTGTTGCTGTTCCGCCGCCATGAACTGGATGCTCTCTGCTCTGTTCCACTCAGCCTTGGACCAGCTGAATATGGACTGAAACTTCAGGAACTGTGAGCTAAATAAACCTTTCCTTCCTTCATCTTGAGTGTCAGGTGTTTGTCCCAGCAATGAGTAAAAATTAACTAAGACAGCCGTAAAAGATCTATAGACATGAAATAGGTTTGGCTAGTCTAGGATACATGACTTCATCTTATTCAGTAGCAGGGGCAATGTGAATATTGCATTTGACAACTGATAAGAGGAGTTTTAAGGAATGTTCAAATAATTGTGAACTCACGAAGGGACACACTGAGCCCAGCACTGCTCGAAGTGTGTTTAAGCTGACAACAGATACTCATAGTAACTTTATAAGATGGAAACTAGCATATCCCCATTTTCAAGGGAAAAAAGAGGTTCAGTAAATTGTCTAAATTTTTCTTTCAGCTATTAAGGATGAACAATCAGAAAGAGCCCAAAATTCTATTTTAATCAATAACCCATATGATGTTCTGCATTTCTGTGATCCAAAGCTACATCTCATGGCCATTAGGAAGAATTGCATCAGTTACAGAATAGCTCTCATCCTGGAGGGTAGGAGTCCTTGGGGACAGAGAGAATGGCATCCACTGCCTGAAATATTAATGTTATCACATCAATCATGATCTTCAGACCAAGAACTGTGGCATTTGCTCAGTTCCAGTTTTACTAAACCAATATAAAAGAAATATTTGAAAGAGTCCATAAAAATCCCACCTACACTATCATAGGATTATAAAAGTCTATGGATGGCAAATCAAAGTTATATTTTCTTACTATAAAATAATAGCTGTGAAAACTTGTGTGTTGAAATTTAGCTGTGTCTGAAAATGGATTTCACATCGTGGCTAAATCTATCTGCTTTGCCAGTCATACTCCACCTCAACTTGTTATAATTTCTGGTTCATTTACTTTACATAGAAAACTTACAGTAAAATGATAGCTTAAATATAAGGTGGTTTAAATATAGGAAACCTGCAAAGTTCTATTGAGTTCTCAAATAACTCCTGGTTTTTCAGATGCAATTTATTCAATTTACCCTCATTATCCGCGCTTTATCCTTACACCTGGAGGTCCATAGGCCGTTTTATGGTCCTATGGAAATTAGCCCTTCTAAGGGAGATGGACACAAAGTGAGAGAAGGTGAAGTTTAAATCAACCCACTTTGCGGCTACATTATTAGTTTTAAACTGAGTCTTTTGACTGGGGCAGAAAATTATCACCTCTAATGGAAGTGTTATTTATTTATGATGCAACATACCCAAATTTTGTGCTTTATTCATTCAGCAATGTCAAAAAGAGCTTATTTGCTTTTGGGCACCTCATGCCAGCATGTACTTGGGCTTGCTCCAGGAAGAGTTATGTAAGTTTAATAAAGGAATTTATGCTTTCAAGCCTTATAGTCAGTTATACACAACACCGCCACTTGCAAATCCCTTGCCTAAGTGCAAGTCAACATCAATTTCTACCTATATTACATGTGTCATTTTTTTCTGACTTCTTAGACTAATTTCATTTTTTTTTGTGCCTATCAATTTTCAACTTTCCACAAACCCCAGATCCTTCACCCTGTCATGTATTTTGCACATGCCACTCTCTGGGTTTGTACCGGAATGTCCCCCAGTTTTTAACCTGGAATGCATATACATCTACCAAAAGTCTATTCCAATAGTATCCTTCCCAGTTAGCCAGAACACTGCCTATTCTCCCTCTACATTCTAATAGGATTCTCTTCCTACTATTTATTATTTACGAAGCTTATCTATTATTTTGATTAGAGTAAGTGTTCCTTGCAAGATCTGAATACAATATATGATAGCTCAAGGCCTGGTACGTAGTAAAAACCCACAACAGGTTTTCTGAATAATGATCAGTAGAGCCCAGTGTATTTGAATACTTACTCTGTCGATGTTGGGGACATCTTACATTCATTGCTCTACAAAATGATTCTATGGTTAAGAACTATTATTATTACCATTTTCAGAGGAGAAACCAGAGACATGAGGTGATGGAACAATTGCTTAAAGTGAAAAACAAATCTGAAAGCCAGGAATTTGAGCTCAGGCCAAAGTTTGCATTTGCTCCCTCTCAACCACTCTGTGTAGGGGAAGAAATGAATGAATCGCTTCACAGTTTCATTGTGTGTATAGACTCCTACTTCTGTACACATGAAAGGAATAACAGGCCCAATCATTTCCTCAGTATTACTATGTGTTAGACACTAAAAAACAGCTTCTAGCTTCAAATAAGTTCAAAAAGTGGACACGTACGTGGCTAATGGATAATACATGCTTTTGGCATTGTTAGTGGAGATAAAGACACAAACACAAGGCCAGCTTTGTGCAGTCAGGAATAATAAAAGCATTCTGGATGAAATTTAAATCTTAAAATATAGGAAGATTTTTAACAGGTGAAAAACAGGAGGAAAATTAGGAAGAAGGAAATGAAAATAAAAACCCTAACCATGAAGTTACGTGAATGTTGTTATATGAATAAGTTGAAATATATGCACAAATATATGTGTTTTATTTGGAAGCTCTCCATTTAACTAAGTTGTTTATTACTTTCAGTATAATTGTCTTCTTCATTACAAGTTTCCAACAATAAATATGCATTGCACTATTTTGGTTGCATGAAACTCCAGTAAGATAAATTTATTCTACAGTGGAATATAATAGGACAGGTGTTTCATTTAGGCTTCATGGAAGATCGTATTTTTTGGTTAACCAGAATAACTTAATGAAAAATATAAATTTATGCTATATCATCTATAATATGATTAAATAATAGTTCTGAGAAGGGTATCCTTCTTGTCTTTCTGGCATTTTTTCATTTCTTACCTATTTAGACATAGAGATCAAAGAACAAAAAAAAAATAATTCACAAGTAGAATTAGGATTTATGCTTGACTGGCTTTTTTGACAAAGGCTTAAAGGAATTCAAAGGAAGTAGAAGTCTTCTGAAATATGGCTTTTAAAAAGTTGTTAAATACATGGAAGAATAAAATATGACCTTTCTTGCAAACTGTCTTAGTTATTTTTTACTCGTTGCTGGGACAAATACCTGACACTCAAAATGAAAGAAGGAAAGGTTTATTTAGCTCACAGCTTGTGGAGGTCTCAGTTCATACTCAAATTCTCTGTTGGCACAGAGCTCCTCCAAAGTGGTCTGGTGGCAAAGATCAAGCTCCTCCAAAGAATAGGACTTCTCCACTGTAGCAGGGCAGGGCTGGGCCGGGCAGGAAGGAGTCAAGGCCGAGGCGGGTTGGGCTGCTCTGAGCTGGGCAGGCTGTGCTGGTCTGTGTTGATCTGCTTTAATTCTTCCTCAATTCTTTTTACACATTTTTTGTACTGAGTCACTCTGGGGTGGGCCATCTGGCCCTACAGTGGAACCAATCACATCCCAGGGCAGGCCCTACTCATCCTGTAGGATGGGGCCCCTATAGCCAAGAACCAGCCAAACCCATCGAGCCAAGCTTCTTCAAGTTCACACAATTTATCAACTACAACACAAACCATACACAAAAATTCACTTGAGATTGACTTCAACCGTAGAGAAGGAAAATTATAAAATCTATTAGAAGAAAAATGGAAGAAAATATTTTGATTTAGAAAATGTATTCTTTAACACATGAAAAGAGACACAAGCCATTAAAATGTTTCTCAAATTGGACTCCTTTAATTGGACATTTTTGCTAAAAACCATCATTAAGAAATTGCAAATTCAAGCCAGGCTTCAAGAAAATATTCATAAAAAAGAAAATATTCATAATATTTTTAAGGATGGATAAAATGCAGTTATATAGATGAGGTACATATAAATTAGATGTACATATAGCTTTAAAAGATAATTTGATCCTAGAAAATGTATTTTACACTTCTCACATTTCAATATAAATGACAATTTTTTAAAAAACATGAGGAAATACGTGCACAGATATTACATAAAAATTCTGATATGCACATTGCTAATGAGAATATGGAAAATTGCTGAATATCGCTTGCCACTTGAGAAATGTGAATCAAAACTACAATTAAATACTTCTTTGTATGCACTATGAGAAACAACTGACACACCTACATATTGCTAATGTAATACAAAATATCACAACCACTCTGGAGAAGTTACAATGTCTTATAAAGTGAACTACGCACCTACTACACAGCCCATCAACTCTCTTTGTAGATATAGACATGTACTCTACTAAGATTGCTTATATTGGCTTTAGTCACTAATAAATCTAAATTGAAAATATCTAATTTGGGAGTGGCAGGGAAAGAGCCTACAGGGTGTTCAAGGTGTCACTACTAGATTGGACTCATAGTGATCCAGCTGTTTACAGCTTCCCAAGAACTGAGATTATAGGCCAGCGCCACCATTCCCAGTCTCAATTGCCATCTCAACAAATACTAGGGGTGGGGCTGGCACAGCAGGTCTGGGGATTGAACTCCTGGCCTTTGCGCCTGCTTGTAGGCACTTCAATCCACTGAGCTATTTGGGCAGCCCAAAAATATCTAATTTTTATTGACTAGAAAATGCACAAGAATAATGTATACTCATATGGAAGATTATTTAGTGCCAACAAGAAGATATCAATGTAGGACTGTAAAGGGAAAGGAGCTTTCAAAATGGATAGTATGGCAGAACTTCTTGGGGTGATCATAATCTTCCACACATAAGTAGAGATTTTGGTTACATGGATATAATATAATATTATATATATATATATATATATATATATATATATATATATATATTCACCAAAACTAGTGAAAATTTTCTTTTCATATCTTTAGATTTTACTGGCTATAAATTTTCACTCAATATAGTTTTTCCTCAATGTAGAATATGTATCCTATCCCAAATTAATATACATTGAAACCTTAAAACATGGTTGGAAGAAATGTAAAATGGGTCAGCTGTTATGAAAATATATGGGAATGTCACAAAATTTAAACTTAGTAATTTTCTCATGGCACAACAACCGAACTCGTAAATCTCTCAAAATTGGCAGAGTACTAGTCACACAAGTAAATACATGTGCATG
>PVJA010003253.1:69027-97663 GCA_004027025.1 Myocastor coypus
AAAAAAAAAAAAAAAAAAAAAAAAAAAAAAAAAAAAAAAAAAAAAAAAAAAAAAAAAAAAAAAAAAAAAAAAAAAAAAAAAAAAAAAAAAAAAAAAAAAAAAAAAAAAAAAAAAAAAAAAAAAAAAAAAAAAAAAAAAAAAAAAAAAAAAAAAAAAAAAAAAAAAAAAAACAGTCCTGATGCCCTTCAATGGAAGAATGAGTAAATAGGTTGTGATATACATATATGGAAAACTGTGACTCAGTTGTAAAACTGATTGTTTACTATAGCTAGCCAAACTTTACCAAACATGTTCAATGAAAAAAACTCAGCTGCAAAAATTCACCTATTACTTGACTTTATTTACATGAATTATCCAGAATAGACAAATCCTAGAAACAAACAAATTAGAAATTGTTGAAGACTGTAGCTGAGGGAAATGGGAAAAGCTAGTGAATCGACAATTTTGTTGGGAATGACAGAACTAGACAAAGGTGGCGACTGCACAACACAGTGTGTGTGCTAAATGCAACAGAAATGTTCACATTAATATATATTTCATGTTAGGTGGATTTGGCATCAATATTGTTTTTGAAAAGTAGTATGAATCTACTTCATTTGTATAGTCTAAATAAAATTTGTGAATAACAGTAAATCTAAAATCTGTGATTAGATAATGACTTCAAAAGACAAAGCATTTGATATTCAGAAAGTGATGGTAAGCTCAAGAGCCTATGTTATAGAATAATACTATCACTAAGCTTCTCTTCTGGAGTATTAACAACTTAAGCTTGTAGACCAAAATATTAGAGAAAAATAACGGCTACAGGGATAGCCAATATTTTGGCCCAAGCCCATCAAGGTCAGTGGGGACTCATGACATAAGAAAACTTGTAGTGTAACATTCTATAACTCAGTAGTGTCCCAAATTTTCTGTTCAAGAAGATTATGGGGCCACAGAGGAATGAGATCAATGGTATATAGTGTGCCTAAGGAGAGTTGCCTAGAGAGAAAACATTCTCTCAGGTTCTCATGGAGAGCAAACTGGTCAAGCAATGGCTGTGACTCATGGAGATAGCTGACACTGACAAAGGATCTACAAAGCACTGTGCATGGTTTCAAGGTTAGGGGATTTTTTTTAAAAAAATGTTTTAAAAAAGGTTAGGAGATTTTTAATTTTTTTTCTTATTTTTGTGAAGAAATAGCAATATGAAAGTTTCAAAACACATTAGTAGTACATTCGCAATAACTGATACGATGCATATTGTTGTCCTCATAGTAGTTATACAGAGCACAGGTATAGACATGATAAATTTTCTAATCGATATTGGTAAAGCCAAAAGAAAAATTTTTTTCTCTTTGAACTAAGAAGAAGTGGTTGTATACATAGTGCAATGTTTCATAATTTCAGTGGGTTACCGGTGAAACTGGCAATGCCAGAAGCTGTTGATTTAAGCATTTTATAGCTCAGTATACTCAGTATACTAATCTAGCTTTACATTTCATGCCTCATAGTTAACCTTTTCTGCTGTGTGGTTAAAGGCAAGTTAAGCAAGACCTGTATAACAAAACATGTAACTTTGGTATCGTCCAAGGTCAGATCTCCTCAGGATTGACTTTGAAACCATATACAGTGCTTTGTAGAACTATTGTCAATGTCAGCCATCAGGATGAGTCGTGGTCATTGCTTGACCAGTTTGCTCTCCTGAAAGCCTGAGAGAATGTTTTCTCTCTAGGTGACTCTAAATCGAATTTCCAGTTAAAAAACTAGAACTGGAAATCCCATTCAATCCTGAGGGGATTTGACTGACCTTGTCAGATACAAAAGTTACATGCTTTGTTATATAGGTCTTGCTTTAACTTGACCTTAACTACCTAGCAGAAATGTTTAACCATGTGGTATAAGAAGTAAAGCCAGATAAGTATACTGAGCTGTAAAAGGCTCAAGTCAACAGCTTCCTACATTGCCAGTTCTGCTGATAACCCACTATTACAGAATATTGAACTATTTATGCAACTACTTTCTCTTAGCTCAATGAGAAGAAATGTTTGTACCAATAGTGTTTAGAAAAGTTATCATGTCTGCATCTTGTACTCTGAACAATATAAAGACAACACGTATTACTTTGTTGCACATAACAATAGTTCACCTCTATTACAGTGAAATAGTCCCCTGTATGATTGTACCATAATGTATTTATTTATTCTGCTATTATTAAGCACTTGGATACCTTCCAGTTATGGTTAAGTATAGGATTAGAGACAAGATTACAAATAAAAATTTTAGAATTTAAGGTTTCCATTAAGGTCTATGATCCATTTGGCTTGATATTTGAATATTATATGATATATAGAGAAAAGCACTTTCAATAACACATTTATATAGAGTTTTCTAGCACCATTGTTGAAAAATATAAACAGTCTTCTGAATTTATTTTGTTTTATGAAATGTCTATAAATCTGTAACTTGATTATGTCCCTTCTCTTATGACCAGTTTACCCATTTATGTATTTTAGTATCAATAACTTACTTCCAACTAGTTCTATGATTACCATGTTATCCCTGACTTTTCAAAAGTTTTATTTGTTTGTTTTTGTTTGATATTGAGAATTGGGGGCATCGTGGCACAAGTGCCTGACTGGCAAGTGCAAGGGCATGAGTTCAAACCCCAGTCACACACACACACACACACACACACACACACACACACACAAAGATACTGAGATTTGTTGGTTGGATAGTTGCTTTTACTTATAAACTTTTTGTATCCCCATGTGAATTAGTTTGTGAGAAAATTCTAGTTAATTAATTTGTATAGCAATTTGGGGGAAAATGGTAATAAGAAAAAAGAAGTGGAAAAAGAAGAGGAAAAGGAATGAAGTTTTTATATATTTTCAGCACTTTTATTTTGGGAGATACCTCAGTGGCATAAGTGCCTGCCTTGCAAAAGCAGGGTTCTGAGTTAAATCAGAAAGCAAACCGACAACAACAAAAACCTTAGCTCTGGATGCTGAAGAGAAGAAAATCATGAGCTGTTTGGACAAAAATCAGAAATTTATTCCTCACTATCTAGAGGCTATGCAGTGAGAATTGTTAGGTTTTCATTTCTTTATACAAAGCCTGACAAGGTATTACTGTTTGTAAAGTGATAACTTCTTGATGTTTTTCCTTGATGAACTAGTAAATACTAAATGCTTGTACATTGTTCTTTTCTTATTTTTTTTTATTCGTTTGTCAAAGGGTTTCACTATGCAATTTAGACTCATAGTGATCCTCCTGTCTTAGCCTCCCAAGCACTGAGATTACAGGCATGCACTACCACATAGGGTGTTTGGCTGGAACTGGTGCCTGGTGTTCTGGGGCTGGCATAGAAAACAGTATCAGGGATCCAACTCAGGTCCTTGCACTTCATAGGCAGGTGCTTAGACAGATGAGCTATCTCTCCAGCCCTTCTGCATTGTTCTTAAAGGAGTTTATGATTGCAAATATTGAATGTTAGAAAACTTCCAAGTATAACATACAGATATATAATACTCACATAGATGTTCCATGGTGCTACTTTAACACATTTTAACATTTATGGAATCTGTAGTATGTCTTCTCTTTTGTTGCTGAAATTAACGGATAATGCCTTTGAATTTTTTTCTTAGTTAACCTGGATAAACCCTTATTAACATTGTCAATGTTTTCAATGAGCTATATATTAACTTCATCAATTTTCTCTATTTTGTTTCAATTTTATTGGTTTCTGACGTGCTTTTTATTCCCTAATTTTGTTTTCTTTTGCTCTTTTTCTAGCTAATGATGTCAATCAGAACTTTACTAGATGAGCAGATATAGCACAAGATATACAAATGTATAAGAAATTATAAGATTGGCTTATGACAGTCAGCCACAGAGTAAGGAGAGGAAGCTTGCAGAAGGCATTTGCACATTCGACACCAAAGGATTCAGTCTAAGGCCTGACGCTCACAACAGTGTCCTATGCAAGTGTGCATCAGGAGGCCAATGGATCTGCCATGGAAGTCTGATGAGTCTACACTGTATGGCTGAAGGACCCACAGCAGAAGCCCAAGAGTCTACATGAGAAACCAGGAGACGATGTCCAAACTGTGAAGACCAGAGCTCCTGTAGAGGAAGTAAATGCAGCATTCTTCCTAAATTCCCTTTTGCATCCTTAAAGTGTCGAGTCACTCCATGGTGGCCCTCCATACCCTAGGTTGTGGAACTGTAGAACCCAGTTAGTTAAGCTTTTAACTTCTCAAGTTGACACATCCCATAAACTATTGTACTACCTAATACTATAATATATTATTCAGATACATTGGCCTTGTTCTCCTTTTTTAGAAGATACCAGATATAAACCAATCATGCCATAGGTGCCATGTGCCTTTTACTTCATTAAAATTTTATTTACATTTCTTGATTCCTCTTGATAATCTTTTCAGGGTAGACATTATTATAAGACTTTAATTAATGAAAAACTGAGGCTTGGAGGTTTTGTTTAACAAAGATGATCAAAGAAATAGGACATTAACTGTTCTTTGTCATTAAAGGTTATTTGGCAACAAGCCGGGCGTGGTGGCGCACGCCTGTAATCCCAGCACTCGGGAGGCTGAGGCAGGAGGATTGGTGCAAGTTCGAGACCAGCCTGGGCTACAAAAGTGAGCTCAAGGCCAGCCTGAACTGCATAGCGAGACCCTGTCTCAAAAAGACATAAATAAATAAATAAATAAATAAAGGTTATTTGGCAACAAAGTTATCTACGAACTGCTTTGACGGATGGAAGATAAGCTTTCAAATCTCATTATTTTCATAACATTATGAAAATTGCTAAACATTTTATTTTACCGTCCTAATCTTGTATTTAAATTTATGGTGCTTATATTACATACAAAATATATACTAATTCACATACCTTCATGTTATATGAGGTTAGTTATTCTAGTTTTACACCCAATAGAGACTCAAGATATACTAAAAAATTAACTAAAGTTTGTAACTTTTGAATTATAGAATGTATAATTAAACACAAACAACTGAGATGTAGAACTTCTGTTCTTAGCCACTGAACTACCTAATTACTCCACAAATGCTTTCTTTCTTAATATATGCATAGTGACAGGATGCATTTGCATTATGTAAAAATTTATATGCAAACTGAATAATTTAAGATAGAAATCAACTAAATTTTCCATAAGCCATCTGAAAGTCCTTTGATAGGTCTCATCTAATTTATTGATATAATAACCATTTTGATAACAAGAATATTTATTAGTTTTGGGTGCTTCAAAATAAAGGCAAATGAAAAGGAGCAAAAAAATAATAATAATTCCATCTCTTTCCACTAACACACCTGCATTATAATTACAAAGAATATGGAAGCAAGTATTTTGAGAAAACAGAAGATAATTTAATTATCTAAAACCAATGAGAAGCTGGGCATGATGGCTCACACCTATAATCCCAGCACTTGGGAGGCTGAGGCAAGAGGATTGGTGCAAGTTTAAGACCAGCCTAGGCTACAAAAGTGAGCTCAAGGCCAGCCTCAACTACATAGTGAGACCCTGTCTCAAAAAGACAAATAAATAAACAAATAAATAAATAAAACCAATGAGGGGGCCCAGCAGGACGGCTCAGTGCTCTAAAAGCGCCTGCTTAGGAAAGCTTAGGTGGCTGCCGGGACTGTGGTTCAATCTCCAGCACCACATGCTGTGCCAGCCTTGCCCTCAGGGCAGTCTGAGCAGGCCATTAAAAATAAATAAATAAACAAACAAACAAACAAAAGTCTGAAACAAGAAAATAAATAGATAAATAAATATAAATAAATAAATAAATAAAACCAATGAGAATTAATTTAAGAAATTTACTCTTTTTTTGTCTTTTTGAGACAGGGTCTCGCTATGCAGTTCAGGCTGGCCTTGAGCTCACTTTTGTAGCCCAGGCTGGTCTTGAACTTGCACCAATCCTCCTGCCTCAGCCTCCCGAGTGCTGGGATTACAGGCGTGAGCCACCACGCCCGGCAAGAAATTTACTCTTAAATAGAAATATTTCTCTTTTAAAGATTACTTGTTAATTTATGATGCTTACTGATTTGCAGCTAGGTTTGTAAAGAGCCCTTTTGTAACTCAGAACTATCACTGTCACATGTGAAACAGAAAAAGTACTTCTAAAATGAAAACAAAAAGCACCTGAAGCACATCTGTTCCCAAGACAGAAATCGCATCCATTGGAGTCTGTGGCTTGTTTGTGTGGCTTTAGGAAGGTGCTCCACAGGACTGGAGATTAGCCTGCATATCAGGAGAGATGGGTGTTTCTACAGTAAGTACACATTTTTTTAAATTGAGTAGCAAACTAATGGGCACATAAACCCACATAAATTGTTGGCACGTAGATTGTCTCTCCTGGGGCTGGAAATAAACCCACTTTTCTCCTGAAATGTTCTGCTATGTTTCCTGGGTTTTGTTTCGAGAGTGGAATCACACACACGCTTCTGCAAGGTGCAGAAGCCTCTCCTCCTGCTGCCCTCTGCCAGCTGCCTTCACCAGTAGAGTGGGCTGTAGTCTTCTTAGTCTAAAGAAATGCTTTGTATAAAAAAACATGCACTAAGGCGCTAAAAATTATGCAAATCCATGCTTCTTAAGGTGCTAACAAGTCCCTGGAATCTGTGCATGTAACACATTCTGGGGAAGGGAGATAGCAAAAAGGACTCAAGAAATTCCTCCCCATTCCTCTGTGGAACTTGTAAGATTGCTCTCTACAAATCATTGCTAAGTGAATGAGAATGAATACTTTCCATTTTTTTCTTGAAACATTCTTCTTTTTAGTTGAGGCAAAGTTCACATTGTGTAAAACCAATCATTTTAAAGTGAAAACTTTAAGTGATTTTTCAGGACACAAACACAATGTTGTGTAAATAGCACCTCCATTGCAATTTCTATTTGTGCATTTGTGGCACAGGATGATAAAATTTACCTTGGGGGATTGATACACACCCATATCACATCTTGGTTATTTCTACCTTCAGATTTTCCTAGAAAAATATGTATGCTAAGATTGCAAGCTCAAAACTGCCCAGGCTCGTTGAGGTCTGCTCCTATCTGTTCATCTGCTCCGAGCCTTTCTCCGCTTTCTTACACCCCAGCCCTCCCACCGGCCCAACCGAGCCACACCCTTTCTTAACACAGCATAAAAGCTTTCACCCTTCTATTTTGTTGCGGTCTTTACTTGATTATTGAGGACTCCCATGTGCTTATCTAGGAGCTGTGTTTAAAAGGAGAGCCTTTTTGTGGCAATTGGCAGGTGATACCGCAATTTACAGCATGGGGCCCTGCCTCCTTTTTCCATTTTGAAGATTATTTTCTTCCTGGTTTTGCTTTAATCACAATGAGGCCTGTGGAGAGGGCAGTCATTTGGACTCCTATCCAAGTTATTTTGGGAAGCACACTGACAAATTTTTAAGTAGACATTGTATTTCACAAAGAATGCTGTTCTGAGATCACCCTGGCTTGAACAATAAAGAAAATTCAAGACTACGGGATGCAAGCACAACAGGATATCCATAAGCCCCAACGCCTACTTATCAACTAGGGGGAGCTTAACAGACTTGTCCCCAGCTGTGGCAAACAGTGAGTGGAATTTTTCGAGGAGCTGTAAGCAGAGAAGGAAAAAACAGATAACTCTGGAAAAGATTTGGTGAAGTGCACTGAGACGGCTTCCTGGAGCCAACCAGGGGCAGGTTAGAGCAATAGCAGCTCATGGTTTTCAACAGCTACCTGGGCTCTTATTCTATTGCCTTGTGGAGTTCACTCACCTTTGTTGTCTCTCTTTGATTTCAGAGTTCATTTTTCATGACGTTCATTTTTTATGATGAAAGTGAGCCCGTCTTGAAGGAATAGATGAATAGATCCTTGTGGGTTCAAAAGCACTTCCAACAGCCTGGAACAAAAGGAAATTATTACACAGATCAAGGTACTACATATAAATGTTTTTGCAGATTTTAAATAAAATATAAACAGCTGTTGAGAGCAGCACTGCACAGTAACAGTTGTTATACCAATCCATTAATAATCTGAACACAAATTCGATCCTGTTCATTATGTGCAGCCCACATTCCTCTATGGGGAGAGCAGTGTGATTTAAACGCGTAAAAAATGGATTCAACAACAAATCAGAACAAATATGGAGAAAGGAAATAGAGGATCAACTCAGAATGTGTTAGGTAATTTTCCTGAACATCAAGTAATCAATGTTTTCTAGCTACATAATGAGGGGTGCTAATAGTGATAACTTGCTTTTATTGGCTACTGCTCAAAAGTCCGTCCATTCAATGATGCAGTGTTCCAAGAAATTCCTTCTTGTTCTATCTTTTTATATTTTCCCTGACTTTTGGAAAACATCCTGACTTTCTAATCCCAAACATGAAGTCTTTCTAGGTGGCTTACTAATTAAATTAGAGAAGGTGTTTCTCATGTTTCTTTGTACTTTACTCTTCTTATCTTTGTGACTGAAATTCCTCTGGAGTCCTGTCTTACCAAAACACTCAAGGTCTCTAGTAGGAAGCTGTGGAACTCTGTTATTTTCTTATTCAGTTGTAAGGTAGGGGGGCCTAACTGTTTTGGAATCACCAAATCTATATACAACAAAAAATTTCCCAGAAATAATCCTGTTACTATCAGTTGTATTTGCACTGATGACATATGAAACAATAGAGACCGTAGAAATATGACCCTCAGAGAGTAAATAACTTTTTTAAAAAGTTGATGCCTTCTGATGAATAGTCTTAAGATATAGAACAAAAAAACCAATGGGGAGCAAGATGTCATAAAGCAAAAGGAATATCCATCTTGTAGAATAACTCAGCACCCTCCTAGGCAATCCTCATAGCTATGGAGCATAAGGCGATCCCTCTTCCCTTATAGTTCGACAACAGAACTATTCCATCACCATGAAAACAGTCACCATAACTACTTTATACTTGATGAGGTTGCTAACATGCTGCTCTCAAATTGTCCTCCATTGGAACACCGATTTAGCTCAAATGTATTTATTGAAGGCAATGCATGCTGGCTTAGAAAAATATCACATGAATGCAATATTTAAAAAGTACTTTTCCCTAACAGGATAAAAAAAGGTCTGTAACCTTATGAAAATATTTACATTTTCTCCCATGCTAGTTCATTTATTTCCTCCTCAGATTTACATCTGAACAGTGATTTTTGATCATTCCGTAGGAGAACAAGCAATTCAGTAGCCTTTATCCAAGAATCTCTTGCCTGAAGAGTAAATAAATACCTCCACTTTTAAATAAAATCAATCTATGCTGTGTTTAGGGGTGACCTAGAACATAATGGAGGAGGAAACATATTTAATATGCTCATTAGTGGTATTTACTAGCCCATATATGCAAAGAAGGAATAATTAGTCAGGAAGAACTTTTCATCAGGCAAAGTACCCCCTAGAGAACCTTATTGTCCCCAGGAAGTCCCCACATGAACCATGTCAGCATCTGAACAATGGAGTTTTTAAAATAAAGTAATTAACAGTCCTATGTGTTCCAATACTCCAGACATCAAAGCACAAAATTTTCACATTAAAATCAGACAATAAAAACTACAGCTAGAAAGGGAAACTAACATTGTTCTAATAATTCTACCCTGGTGGATTTTAAAAGTGGAGTTGTAAACTATTGTGCTCAAAGTCAGTATTATTTTATATCAATGATTTCTGTTTCAGAATTTTCCAATTCATAACTAAGAGACGATTCCTCTCAGTGTTTTCGTTTCTTGATCTTGCTTGGATTCGGACATCAAGCTGCATTCCCACTGTCTCTTCTCCTGGCAGCTGTTAAAGATCTGTACCTACCAAGGCCAGGGAGGGTCCTGATGTTGTCAAGAGTCAGAACACAGCCTCCTGCAACCTTTCCTAAAAATGATACTCTGCTCAGCCACCAGTCCCAGTTCCTTGGGTCCGCAAAGCCGGAGGCAACACTGGAAGGAACGGCAGCAGCCAGACTGCTTCCCAGGCCACGTAGCACAGCCACGCTGCATAGCTTCAGGGCATAGTAGAGAAGGGCGGTTCTTCTACAGCTGGCCCTGCTCTGCGCTCCAGAGTTGAGCTACACCTTGGACTCCATCAAAATTTGCCTGTTTCCCAGAGACAATCAAGTGAGCTAACTGAGTGTGACTATTTTCCAGTTTGACTGTACCCTTCTCTTGTCTTCCTAAGCTGTCGCAGTCCCCTCGTTCTGTGATGTCAGGCCATGTGGGGAATGGTTCAGGCAATAGCCTCTAGGCACAGACAGGGCTCTGCCCTGGCTCTGCCATTCAGCAGCCATGTGACTCGCGACAACTTGCTGAAACTCTTGTATCTCCTTTTCTATAAAATCAGGCCAATATTTACACCATAAATTATTTTTAACGGTGAAGGGAATTAAAATAGCTAAGAAATGAAGTTGTGCCTTTCTGACAATAGGTGCTATTGATAAAATGACCATAGGGTTTGATCTGTAGTTGCTGTCCCAGGGTGCGCTGGCAAACAACTCCGAGCATGGTGGGTGGCACATGCCTGTAATCCCAGCTCTGAGGAGCCTAAAACAGGAGGATCACTATGAGTCCAAGCTGCCTAGTGAGACCCTGTACCAAATACATAAATGAAAAATAAAATAAAATGACTATAATTCTTGACTTGACATTTCCAGCGGAAGATTCTGAGAGTTGGATCACTTATCTGCGTGGCATCATCTTTCTAGCTTCTCATTCTTAATATCATGGGCTGAGAATGTTAGAACGCTGTTCTGGTGACTTCATTCCAGCCAGGCTGCAGGCCTATAATCAATCAGGTTCTTCCAATCCAGTGCATCAAGTGGCAGCTGCTCAAAGGGCATTTAGATGAGTTGGAAAACATGGTGGAATATTTGCAACTAAACCTGCTCCAGGTTCCTAAGTTTGAGCACAGACTTCACAGCTGTTTCCCTCAGAAGAGCCAATGGTTTAGTCGGACTTCTATTTTTCTGACTAGGAAACCCAAAGCTGTTTCTCTGCCCTTCTCTAATATTCCATGAGCTACCAACCAAGTCTTAGCAAATTCATTTCTGTTTAAACCAGATAAAATGTACTTTGCTGCCTTAATTTAGAAGACTGCTGTTTGCACAATACCACTTAATTTTTCATGGGGCATCATGGCCTGATGTTGTGTATGGAACAGCAGTGTGGCATGGCTGTAACTCCCAAGTAGGCCATGGAGGACCATTCTCCCCCGTGTGACAAACACTGCTTTACACAGCTGTCAGTGCGTGGATCCCTAGATGACTTCCCTGCTCCTCTGAACATTCTCCGCTTCAGTGTTTCATCTGCTCCGGTGGCTGCACTGCATACCTGCTTCTTCTCCTGCTGTTTCTATTCCCTTCCTTTATCTTCAGCTCTCATTAATGCAGACCATAAACAACCCTTCATTCCATTACTGAGAAAAGGCATTTCAGGGTAAGCAGTGTAGATCCCGGCCAGTTAATAAATTTCATGCTTACACATGCTCCCCATCTTTCCAGATCATTGTGTACCCCATTTCCAAATGTGCTATTATTATTTAAACAGTGCTGCACGGCTTGTAATAATTTTCCATTCATGTAACCATGAAGGATTCGAGATTCTTCTCAAGGAGTTGTGAATCACAGCTTCTTGCTTAAGTTACCACACCATGGAGAACAGAACGTAGGGCCCCCACTAGGAGTTCTTACCTGACCAACTGTTAGCCCTCCTTTAGGTGAGATCTACCTGCCTGAGGTAGTTTATGTTACCAATTGCCACTGATAACTTCAAGGCTGACTTGATTTGGTTGCTGACCAGCTCAAAGCACGCTGTAACTCTTCACCTAACACAATGAATTGTAGCATAGAGACCATTGCCCTTCTGGTTAACTCACTAAAAACACTACCTTAAAAATACACCATTTTAACCACATTACCATTGATAATAATAATGAAATCTGATGTTATATATATATATATATATATATGTATATATATATATATATATATATATATATATATATATATTGTGTTTATAGCAGTTAAATTTAGAATGAGCTGATTCCTCAGAGTATTGTCTGATGGTACATAAAATGCATCAAAGCATTTAAGAGCAAATTTATCCCGCATGTCTCCAGGAGTACTGATACTCTTTCTCAACTGCTCTTTCTGTACCATCTAAAATTTACCCCACTCTTCAAGTGAGATTTGCTGTTTCACCTAATTCTTCCTCATCACTTCGGCTGCAAATGACTCATCTTTCCCACAGTCCTTCTCTCAACACATATGGAATTTATCAAGTGCTGCTGCCATGTATTACAATTTGTGCTCTCCTTAATTTCACTTCCCATAGGAGCATTAGTCAGATCCAAGGACACATATATCAAATCCTATGCTTCTGTTCCTGAGTCCCTTGGTGCCTGGTGCTTTTTACAGAGACAATCAATATTTGATGAATAAAGAGGGTCACAAGCTCAACTGCCTGCAGGGGTGTGCGGTCAACATGACCGAGTGCCGAAAAGCTTCCTATGGGGTTGGGCATGGGCTGCCTGCACTGTGGGCACGCATTAAGGCTGCCTGCTCAGATCGCCCAGAAATGTCGTGGAGATTTAATAAAGGCAAAAAAAAAAGTGTTGAGCCAATGCCAGTCAGGCTGTGTCCCTTGAATAAAACACTAGGCAGTCTCTTGTCCACTGTACGTGCTGGCCCAAAAAAATGAAGGTACATTTCCTGGGACTGAGTTAATTTTGTCTTCTCTTCTTACTTCATGTCAAGAGGAAATGAATCTATAGCAGTTGTGGGAGGTCAAAGTCATTCATCATTAATCAATGACCTAGAGTATATTAAAAATTAGAAAAGTTTCACACTATTATAGACTTAAACTAAAAAAAAAAAAAATTTCTGCCTACATTGTTTGAGCATCATAGAAAATTTGGAAGGTGGCCAAAACATATACTACAGCTCTCTATTTTTTTTTTTTTAATAAATGAGACATGTCAAGACTAGAGAAAGTCTAAGTGTCCTGTCTAAATTTCTTACAGGATTAAGATGTGACAGAGAGATCACTAAGCCCAGGGCATTTGACACATACCCCAGGGCTCATCAAACAGCACTGTCTCCTCAGCCCTGAACTCCTTGTTATCTTTATACTCAGCTTGCAGTCAGAAGAATGAGGTAGCTCGTGTTGAGAGGAAAGTGAGGCATCTCAGGTTTTCTTCACTCTCTTGTGTATTTTCCTTTCAGTTAGTATATAATACTTTATTGTTTTTTTTTTTAGTTTATGCAACTGACTTTAATAAAATAAAGTTACAAACAAAACACTAACATATTTATATACACATCTATAGTTACTTTAATTATACTTTTATTTATGTTGATTAGAATTACTCTTTTATTTTTTTCTTTCTTTTTTTAACAATTGACACATTGTATATTATCCTCACAACAGTTATACAGAGCATAGTGTGTGGGCATGACCCACCTTCCTATTGATATTGCTAAGGAAAGAAAAAATTCTTCTCTTTGAATTAAGAGGAAGCAGATGCACACACAGTCCAATGTTCCACAATTGCAGTGGGCCACCGGTGAAACTTGCAATGTTGGAGGCTATTGATCCAAGCCTCCTACAGCTCATCTCATCAATCTAGCTCTGTGTTTCATGCCTTGTAATTAAGCTTTTTTGCTGGGTGATCAAAGGCAAGTCAAAGCAAGACCTGTCTAACAAAACATTCATCTTTTGTATCTTCCAAGGTCACATCCCCTCAGGATTAACTTTGGAACCATATACAGTGCTTTGTAGAACTGTTGTCAGTGTCAGCCTTTGGGATGAGTCACAGCCATTGCTTGGCCAGTTTGCTTTCTGTGAAAGCCTGAGAGAATGTTTTTCTCTGGGTGACTCTCCTTAGACACACTATAGTTCATTTATCCCTTTTCCTCTGAGGTCCCATAATCTCCTTGACCAGAAAATTTGAGACACCTCTGAATTATAGGATATTACAGCACAGGTTCTCTTATGTCCTGAGTCCTTACTGACCTTGAAGGGCTAGGACCAAAATATTGGCTATCCTCATAGCCCTTCTTTTTCTCCAGTTTTTGGTCTGTTAACTTACATTCTCCACCTTCCAGCAGAAAAGCTTCATGGTACTATTACTCTATAATATAGGTAATTGAGCTTATCATCACTGGCTTTCTGAATATCAAACATCTTTGACTTAGCTTGGAATTGATATTTTCTGACAATCATTGATATTCTAATAATGCTTCATAGAATGTGATATAAGCAGTTACACAATTTTTACACAGATATTTTGAAATTCAAGGAAACACAAAATGTAGCCTGTCAAGCTATGAATAATATCATACGTTCATATGCCATGCAACTACCTTATGTAGTACATTTCATTGTTCAGTTGAACATGCCCTTTTGCAAATGATAGCAAATACCTTTACAAGCTACCAATAAGTCTCCGAGAGAGACTTTACCTTGCAGTGCTCATTGTAAATTAAAAGAAAGGCTCTACTTTCAGGAATCATTTCTATAGTATGTAAACTCTAAGACACAAAAGCATACATAAACATACCTATCACCATCATTTACCTTTTATGTGTATATGGAATAAACCAGCAACCAAATTAAAATTTTAACAACTACAGAAGGAATTATTAAAAATAAAATAGCGTCTAATAATGCCTTCTGTCCTCAATGTTAGTCATTCAAGAAGTGAGACACTTTTTCACATATAGGTGATTTTCACTATCTTGGTGCACTTTAGCTCTGCCTCACCAATACACCATTTTTAGTGGATTTTTTTAAAGACAATAAAAATATTTTAGAAATCTTTTTAAAAACAATAAAAGAATTTCACTAAATAAAATTATAGTAATTCACCAATGGTTGTCATATTGCATAATATTGTCTTCAAATTAGTTGTTCAAGTTATCAGATATAAGCATGCAAGATTGGTCAAAAAATTTAAAAAAGCAAGAAAAAAAAGCATTTATTTATTTGTTTGTTTGTTTGTTTATTGCAGAACCAGGGATTGAACTCAGGCTCTTGTGCTTGAAAAAAGCATTATTTAATCTTTTAAAATAATCTGTTTAATTTAATCTGTTTAATCATTAATCTGTTCCTTACCACAGTACAAATCAACCATACAATTATCCAAGATATCCCATGTGTATGTGTATGTGTATTCTGTCTTTCTTTCTTTCTTTCATTCTTTCTTTCTTTCTTTCTTTCTTCCTTCCTTCCTTCCTTCCTTCCTTTCTTTCTTTCTTCTTTCTGCTTTCTCTTTTTTCTTTCATCTTTTTCATCATTCTAGTTGTCCCTGCCCTTTAAACTATCTTTCCATTTTACAGTATCTACTGTACCTTTAGGATTATTTATGCTTTCAGTTATTATGCTAGGGAAACAATTCTGTCTTTGCATATGTAAGTCTGATTTACTTCACTTAGGAGTAATGTCTCTCCTTGTACCTATTTATCTATAAAAGCCTCCCATTTATCTTTGTTTGTAGCTGGAGTAATAGTCTATCATATGAACATAACACATCTTCTTTATCCATTCCTCAGTTGATGGGCATCTGGATTGTTTACAAGATTTAGCTACAATCAGTTGTGCTGCTATAAACATGTATGCACAAATGTCTCTGTTGTATGATGTGTGCAGTTCTTCTGGAAAAATATCCTGGCAGGAAGTAGCTGGGTTGAATGAGACCTTTAATCCAAGGTTCCACAATGGTTGTACCAGTCTGCACTTGCACAAATAATGGAGATAGGTTTCTTTCTCTACACTGTGCCTCCAGCATTTGTTATTGGCTGACTGTTACATGACAGCCATTCTTTCTGGGCTGAGATGGATTCTCTGTGTTGTTTTAAATTGGCATTTCTTGAATGATCAATGATGTCACACATTTTTTCATATCATTGTATTCCATTCATATTTCTTCATTTGAGACCTGTATATTTATCTCAGATGCCCATTTTTCGATTGGGTCTTTGAATTTGGGGGATTTCATTTCTTTCATTCTTTATATGTTCTAGGGTAAAGTCCTTTGTGAGAGGGAGAGTTGGCTAAATTGTTTTACCACTTCATGGGTTTTCTTTGTAGTGTGTTGGTGATTTCTTTTATGTTAAGAAGCTTCAGTAAGATAAGATGCAAGTCATTTATTATTTGAGGTGTTTCCTATGCAGGTTGGCTTTAGTGGATTTAATGTGACCTTTCAAATTAGAAAAGAACTCTCTTTTATTCCAAATCTGATTATCTGGTGAAAGAGTACATAGCCAAGCCTCAAAAAGATCTAGACAGGCTACTAAGAGAGGACCATATGACACGGAGATGCAGGACAGCTACAGATGTTTGTTCTGGAGCTTTAGTTGTCTTGGGAGTTGGAATGGCAAGGTCTGGGGGATGGGAATAAACTTAATTTCTTCTAGATTTCCTCTAGGTAATCACTAACAGTGGGTACTGCTCTTCAGCAATCAAAAAAGATGAGGGATAGGAAGAGATTTGTGAAAAAAATACTTATAAAATTTCTTCTGCTTAACATAACAGTTTCATCACTCAAAACATAAATCATTTCATTACGTTGATTAGTGAGCTCTTAACAATTATATACCTGTCAGCATTCAAAGCTGAATCAAAAGCTGGCAGAAAAGTGGAAGTAAAGTGATTATTCCAAGGAACAATTTATCTGTCCTTGCTTCCTTCAGTGACCTTGACAATGTAACTGAACCTTGCAAAATTAGCTACACACTGTTATCTAAACATTTTTGTCTGGGGTAATAAATGCAGCATTTTGTTTATATTCTTTTGGATAAGGCTATGAGAAGCTTTCAACTAACATCTTTGGATACTGGAATCACTTACACTTTTGAGAGGTACAGCTACTAAGTAATATATATTTATAAATGAGTTCGTATGTTGAAAGATAATATTTTACATTAATACAATTTTTATAATAAATAATCTTAAATTTAGTATTTCAAATTCAAGGTCATCTAATCTGTTAGAGTGGATAGCACTCTAAGGGAAGGAAAGTTAACTCATATTTATTTCTTCCAATTGTATATTTTCTCATACATATTTTAATATTTATGTATGTATGTATTCATTTATTTAATTTTGTGGTACTTGGGACTGAACTCAGGACCTTGTCCTTGTCAGGCTCCTATACATATTCTTATATCTTGAGAAGCTATGAAAAATGTACTCCAACAATTTCCTATCTTTACGAAAACATATTATGACATATAGAAAAAACAATCAGATTATTATTAGAAAAATATTACAACTATATATGAAACAGAAGTTTGGAAGCTTATATTGAAATCTGAGATTATGCTTTTTATTCTACTTACTTACTGGCTAGTTCTTAAAATTTCCACCTCACTGCAAAATCAGTGAATATTTGCATTCCATGCTAGTATTTCAAAAACTTAATCTGATGCAAACAATTCATTATAAACTAGGTACCTGCAACTTGGTTTGGGAAATGAAAGATAATTCAGAAAAGGATAAAAATTAAGGGAATTAAATTCATTGTTCCCAGACTCAGGGGCCAGGGTTTGATCCCCAGGCCTGCCCTGCTAGCCCGCCCCCCCCATCACACTGAAAAGGCAATTGAGACTGGCTATGGTGACACACACCTGTAATCCCAGCTCTTGGGAGGCTGCAAACAGGCAGATCACTAAGAGTCCAATCTAGTAGTGAGACCCTGAACACCCTGTAGACCCTTCCCTAAAACTACTAAATAAATACATAAATTCACTGTTCCTTTTTACCAAGATGATGCTGAAGGCAAGGAAGGAAGCCCCTGCCCCTCCTAGAGCTGAAGCCAAAGCAAAAGCTTTGAAAGCCGAGATGACCGTGCTGAAAGGCATCCACAGCCACAAAAAGAAAAAGATGCAAATATCACCCAACTTCCTGCATCCCAAGATACTGCTGCTCTGCTGGCAGCTCAAATACCCTCGGAAGAGCGCCCCCAGGAGAAACAAGCTTGGCTGCTATGCCATCATCCAGTTGCCGCTGACCACAGAGTCAGCTGCGAAATAATTCTAGTACAACAGCACGCTCATGTTCACTGTGGACGTCAAAGCCAGTAAGCGCCAAACCAAACAAGCTGTAAAGAAGCTCTATGACATCGATGTTGTCAAGGTGAATACCCTAATCAGGCCTGATGGAGAGAAGAAGGCATATGTTCCCCTGGCTCCTGATTATGAGATATTGGATATTGCCACCAAAATTGGGATCATCTAAGCTGAGTTCAGGTGGCTAATTCTATGTTATTTTATTTATTTATTTTATTTTATTTTATTTTATTTTATTTTATTTTATTTTATTTTATTTTATTTTATTCGGAACTGGCGATTGAACTTAGAAGCTGGCTAATTCTAAGTACATACCTTTTTCTCCATTAAAAAAATAAACAAATTCATTGTTCACATATATGTTAGTGATTTATTTATCATTGTCAAATGCCATGACAGTACTTTTAAAAGTAGAGAGTAGGGCCAGATAGAGAGCTTAGTGGTGTAAGTGTCTGCCTGGCAAGCACAAGGAAGTGGGTTCAGTCCCTGGTACCACATACTCTACCAACCCCAGGCCCACCTACCTGGCCACATAAAGCAGGCACGGTGGTACACAACTGTATTCCCAGCACAGGGTAGGCAGAAATAGGGGAATTACTATGATTTTGAACTGCATAGAAAGACCCTGTACCAAATACATAAATTTTAAAAAAAAAGTAGTGTACAAAAAAAAAAAAAAAAAACACAAGAAAAAAAGAAAACTCTAATATTGATCCTGGAACACTTTAGATCTGGGAAATGTCCCTTGGGAAGTATGCCCTTCTGACTGAGGGAGGGAAGAAGAAAATTTGAAGGATAAAAGGCAAAAGAAAAAGTTCAGCTGTGTAGTACTTAAAAAGTACAGTGTCATTTTTGTCATTTGTTCTTGGTAATATCATCTTTAGGAAACCAAGGCAAGTTCTTACTCAAAGACAATGCTCAGCTCTCTCCAATTATGACTTTCACAATTGGGACAACGATTTTTGGAAAATGATCCGTTGAAGAACTGAAATAAAATTTGACCAGATAGCTTGTGATATGTACCAAATCAGAAAGAGGAGGATCAATTCTAAAATTATGCTTACAAAATATATTCTTTTTTGTATTTACTGATACAACACACTGGTATGTTATATCTTATCAATGGGACCATCATGTAACATTCCTTTTCAATTAGCAAATATCTAAATTCCTGGAACAAATGCTACGATATAACTACTCTGCTGTACTAAAACCCTTGCTGACCTCCTTGGCCCATCTCTGAGGAATCTTATGGAAGAAAAATAATGTTTTTCTCAAACATAATGCTCTCTGTGTAGTACGTTTCCAAAAGTAAACCTACCTTGACCATAATTTATTACTACTATTCTGTATCATGCTCCATTCACAAATCAATATACACATACACTACCTTGAATTCATATGATTTCCTTATGCAAAGTTTACCAGACTTCTTCTTGAAATGAGTTATTATATTTCTTTCCAAAAGTCCAAAAGAACGATGTGTTTGTCTATTCTGGACCTTATCTTACTATTTACACATTACCTGGCCAATGAACATAAAGAACTGTTCTGTAGTTAGTATACCTCTGGGATCATTTAGCTTAGTAAGACACTGATACCCTTATGTTGAGGATAACCCATCTCTAACCTGTCAAGCTGGGTTTTTGGTCTTGGTTTTTTCTTTTTTTTTTTTTTTTTATCTGTTCAGTGCTGTCCCCCTAACCCTCTCCAACCATCTCCTGAGAAATAATGAGGTATAAAGATTTAATAGCTGATTTCACAGTATGTTATGCTTAGAGGTTAGTTCATATACATTTCTTTGGAAGACTTGCCCGTGATTGTAGTTTCTTTCCCAGGTCTGATAAAACTGATTTTTATGAGTACATGGGATCTCTATATTTCCAATTCTTATTAATTATATCAATTCTCATTTTAATACTCCATAGTATTTTCTCCTAATATTGTATCCACGGAGGCAGGGGGTTGGCCTCTCTTCCTTACAGCTTCCAGGATGGAGCAAGGCATAGCTTCTCCTTGACATCTCTAGGGTCTCCTCCACCGAACATGCTTTCTATGACGCAAAGCATAGAACAAAAAGTGAAGATCCACAGACATCCTGAAAGCAGGAATTAAATATCAGCTCTTGATTTTGTCAAGCAATATCCTGTCCTGTGAACCAAAAACAAGATCAAGGGAAGAGAAGGATAGCTATATTTTGTTAGTTCTGCTAGACAGATATGGGCTTTAGGATAATAGCTTTTTTCTTAAGGACCACTTGCAGTTACGCACGGTCAGTCACTGGACTTACGGGTTTCACAAGTAGGGTATAAAACTTATTTCTGTAGATTTTTAGATTTTATTAGACTTCATTTTTTTTTTTTTTTGTGGGACCAGGGTTCAAACTCATGACCTTGCACTTGCCCAGCAGGCACTTGTGCCTCGGAGCTATCTCCCCAGCCCCCTAGACTTCATTTTCTTAGGAGCAGCAAAATATTTCATTACCCTAACTATTCCTCCACTGATCACATACAATCAAAAATGTTTCCTTGTTAGTTATGCCTTTACCCTCACCATAATTAATTTCTACAAAGGTAAGGATTTTCTTTGTCTTGTCTGTGGGCTGTAAAAATATACACCTGTTCCTGGGTTACTTCCAGTTCTTCTGGGCTTAAACCATTATAAAAATGGCACAACATTTGTACATGCAATGTACATACTGTTCTATAACTTAAACCATTTCACATTTTATAGCAACAGATATGTGTAAATCATAGTACAATGTATTGTTTAGAAAATAATGCCAAGAAAAATATTTGTACATGTGTAATATAGATGAAATTTTTTTCAAATAATTTTTTCCTCACTAGCTTGTATTTCAGGAGTTCAGATGACAAAATACTTACATGCAACATAAATTTTCTTAGAGCAGATGTTTTTAAAGTAGCTTTGGTATTACAGATCTTTTACATATTCTACTCATGATTCCTCTATTATGAATGTCTAATAGTAAAAAAGCACATCCTTTACATTTAACAAAGTAATATTGAATCATCATTATTAATGTAGTTCATATCTTTTTATATTTCTTTAATTTCTCCAAGTGTCGTTCTGTTTCAGGAGTTTACTTGGGAAACAACACTGTGTTTGTATTCAACAGTCCATAGACTATTTTTGAATCAGCTTTCCTTCATTCTGATGATGTTTAGGAGCTTAAGAAGTGCCAGTCAAGCGTTTCAGGCCATACATCTCGACCATGATTCTTCTTATTTATTTTCCTTATAAGTAGGGCAGAGTAATGTGCACCAGGGGAAAGAATTACAAACAATGGACATCATTTGATTATACAATTTCAAGACACATTAGTAGTACATTTCCAGTATTTGATACAAGTTATATTGTTGTCTTCCTAGGAGTTAAACAGAGCACAGTGTGTAGACAAGATAATTTTTCTAATCCTTATTGGTACAAAAAAATTTCTTCTCACTGAACTAAGAAAAAGTAGTTTTATACATAATCTAGTACTCCAAAATTGTAGTGGGTTATTGGCATAACTGGCAATGATGGAAGCTATTGATTTAAACCTTTTATAGTTCAGCATAATAATCTAGCTTTATGTTTTATGCCTCGGAGTTAAACTTTCTGCTGGGTGATCAAGGGCAAGTTAAAACAAGACCTATAAAACAAAACGTGGAACATTTTTATCACCCAACATCAGTCAAATCCCCTCAGGATTTATTTTGAAACCATGTACAGAGCTTTATAGAACTGTTGTCAGTGTCAGCCATCTGGATGAGTCATGGCCAATGCTTGACCAATTTGCTCTTTGTGAACGCCCAAGAAAATGTTTCCTCTTTAGGTACACTGTATATCTTCAGTCTCTTTCCTCTGTAGACCCATAATCTCCTTGAACAGAAAATTTGGGAAATTACTGAGTTATAGGATGTTATAACACAGGTTCCCCTCTTCCTGAGTCGTCACTGACCTTGAAGGGCTAGGGCCAAAATACCGGCAATCTTTGTAGCCCTTTCTTTTCCCTAATTTTTCGTTTGTAAACTTATGTTCTTAACCCTCCAGAATAAAAGTTTAGTGATACTATGACTCTATAACAAAGGTGGCTGAGCTTAACATCACTGTCTTTCTGAGTATCAAACATCTTAGGCTTAACTTGGAATTGCTATTATCTATCAATCATTGATA
This sequence comes from Myocastor coypus, assembly GCA_004027025.1. Taxonomy (NCBI): domain Eukaryota; kingdom Metazoa; phylum Chordata; class Mammalia; order Rodentia; family Myocastoridae; genus Myocastor; species Myocastor coypus. The sequence continues at coordinate 91,298 of PVJA010003253.1, forward strand.
TTGTAATAAATCTCTATAGAATGTGATAAAAGCAGTTACACATTTTTTACACAGGAATTTAGAAATCTAAGCATATACAAAATTATCACCTGTCAACCCTTCACTCTATTTGCTAGTCTCTTATTCTCATTTAATACCATTTTTGTTTTCTTATAAATCAAGCATTTACTTGTGACAGAGTACAACAGTAACTTAAATTACATTAGAAGCAGCACACATCTAAAAGACCAGAATGACAGGCATTCCACACATATTTTTAGTGTTACACATTGCTATCCTTAGTGTGATAAACCTTTTGGAGTTTCTTAAAACTGTTACCTAATTCATCTTGTGCATGGTTTTGCTCCTACTATGTGTCCTATGTTTTCTGCTTGCAGTCACTTCATTATTTAACCTTTAAGTCCTTGGTTTCCATTCAGCTCTGTTATACCACTCCATTTTTATTTCTTCTTTTGGGTTCTTACAGTAGGGAGACTATATGATATTTACCAACGTAGGTGTGGTTTATTTCACTTATGAGTATAAATTCAAGATACATCCACTTATATATGAAGTCTTCTAGTTTATCATTTCTTATAGCTGAATAGTATTCCATTATATAAAAATACCACATCTTTTTCAACCATTCTTCAGATGATGGGCATTTTGGTTGTCTCCAAGATTTGTCTATTACAAATGGTGCTGCTATGAACATAGGTGCACCGATTGTTTATTTTACTTGTTTACATGTAGTCTCATAAATGCCACACATTTCTAGGATTATTCATATATTTCCTTCAGTGAGGCTGTGTCATATGTTACAACACAGTTGGATTTTTGTGTCACTTTCTACATTTCTTAAACAGGTAACATGACATCCAAAATTAATTTCTTTCAGTTTACATACTTACTCTTTCTCTATGCTTAAAGTATTGTGTGTTTTCAACAAATCCATTGTGTTAAATATCTGTGATTATATTATTGTGCCTTTAGCTTTTCAATCTTCACACCTCCAAACTCTCAACATCCTTGGCTCTATTTAAGACCTTTATATTATTGCTATGCCAACATATCATATAATTATACTGAAATATGTAGCCAGTACAGACTGACTTCTTCAATTTAATAATATGAGATCTCTCTTCTTTATTATCACTGGATAATATTTCATTTTCATACATACACCAAGGTGTTTTGTAGTAACATTCACATATTGAAAGACATCTTGGTTGCTTTCAGTTCATGACAAATATGGAAAAGCTGCTTTCCACGTGAAAAAATAAAATATTGGGGTAGACCAAAATTTCTCCTAAGGTAGCCCATCAGAGATGAACGAAAATTCTTCTCTGTTATCAAGTACATTCTGTGGCTTTTGTTTTCTGAGCATCTCAGCATTTTTCTTTCAGGTAACAGACATTGTTTTATGTAATTTTTCGCTTTTAATTATAAACATGCATATATGTATGTATCTATTTTTGTGTGACATATACAGCAAAATACTTTTTAAAAAAATTCTCTGTGATGTATGTGTGCGTGCGTGTGTGTGTGTGTGTGTGTGTGTGTGTATGTGTGTGTGTGTGTGTCTCAGCTTGCCCTGAGGGCACAGCTGGTGTGCCATGGGGTGCCCACGATTGAACCTTGGTCCCTGCGCACTTGCCTAAGCTTGCCTGAGCAGGCACTCTGGCTGAGCTATCTCGCCAGCCCAACTTAAGTATTATTGATTTTTGATTCTTCTTCCTGCCCTGTCTGTATTATAATCAATTGACTTCAAATGTACCTACATGTTTTGGGAACAGAAAAAGAAGCACTGCTTCTTCAAACAGAAGTTTCTGTAAGATTTTTTTCTAATTTCGCTACTCACAAACAAGTCTTGAACTGAAGAGAGAGCTGTTACTAACCATTTCTCAAGGAACTTGACTAATTGCTAATGACATTCAAAACTTATGATAGGCAATGCCGGTGCTTTGATAGGTTTTGATATTTTTCTTTTACATAGATATAGAAAATACTTTTATCAGGAAATTTTCACAAAACTTTCCCCTGGATCACATATGGTTCCCTTGTTAAGATGCCCTTCGTCCACAGGAACATTCACTGATTTATTCCCTGCCAAACGTTTGTGGGTGTTTCAACTGTCATGTAGTTGGCAATGAACCATAATACTTCACTCTAAAAACTGAAAGTCCCTTAACATTCATGGATATTAAAAGCTCACTGAAGATAGGAAAACAAGACCAGAAATGTAGTTAAGTACTTAATGGAATCTTGCACTCCTTATTTATTATATGGTCTTCAGAATAAACATGTTGGTAGAAAAGATGGAGGTAGTATGTTAATGACATTTGCAAATCCCAAATCAGGAAAACTGAAACCACAGGGTCAAATTTATATACCTTGTTTCTATGTGATTCAGGGATTTAATCAAGACAAAAGAGCTTGAAATCTGGTTTCATAGAGATGTGAAACAAAAAACAGAAAGTCACTGCATTTAGGAGTGAAGACAGAAAAAGTCACACATGTTGTGCAGAGATAAACTATGGATGTTATTGATCAAAGTGTCACAGAGAACTACATGCAGAATAGAGTTGGATAGCATTTTCAGGTAAATTATGTCATTATGCAATCAATCTACATGTACCTTTCTAACATTTGGCACGGTGATTTATCTTGCACCACCTCCATTTTTGAGGCCACACCGATGCTAGTGGCAAATAACAGACAACTAGATGATGTGGACCACTAGGACATTTTCTAGATCACTGTAACTGAGGCTATCTGTTTCCTTGCATCTCAAACATCTCTTCAGATTCAGGGAAAATCTTTAAAACCCTCAAGAACTTTGGGGTCTGCTATGTACAGGGAAATCTTCCAGAAATCTCTCTGATCTCCACACAATAACCCCAAATGTTTATCGGACATCTGAGAATGTTTTAGCACTTTTACCTAGTGATAACTGTGCTCTGGCTTATCTGTGTCCAACAATCCATTGGGAGTATTTATGGCAAGCCTGAGTTTATATTTACTGATTTATTAAGCTCGTAATTCAGAATTGGAAAGACAAGGACTTATGCTGAGTAGCTCTGCCACGCATTTTGAAACTGTAAAGATATATAAACTCTAATAGTCTCTGGCCCTCATTCTTAAAATGGAAATGATGGCAATCATTGCTTCCACATGCTTAATAAAAGTTAATTCCCCATTAATTAATCTGATAGTATAACTGCAACTCAAAATTTGTAGGGATAAATACACCCATCGATGGCAAAATCAGAAAGGTAAATGTGTTCCCTGACATAGCGCTTGTGTCATGCTGGCTTCCTCTCAGAATTTTCTGGCTCAGCTCACTGTCTTTCAAGGAGCAGCAGGTGCTTGGGCCTCTCTCCTAGCTCCCCTGACTTTGCCTCTTCTTCAATCCAGGCAAAGGACCTGACTTACAGAGACCTCTAGGACACCATGGTTACTTTGTCAGTCTTTTTTATTTTTAATATTATTTATTTACTTGTGTTATGTCTGGCTCAGCCTGCCCTGGGAGTGGGGTTGGCACAGCATGTGGTGTCGAGGATCGACCCGTGATCCCTGTGGTTGCCTAAACCTAAGCAGCAGGCACTTTAGACTGCTGAGCCATCTCACCGGCCCACTTTGTCAGTCTTAATTTCAGTTGACTCATATACGAACAAAGAAAGCGATTTCTACTTTTATCTCAATCCATCCAATTACTGAAAACATAAAGCATGACTCAGTGCTCCTGGGAGCTTAGGTGCTAGATTAATATTTGTGCAAGCCATTATCCAATAAATACTCAGTACAAGGAGTGCAAGATGCCAGCTCAGTAGGAGCAGAATGCACACATGCACGCATATCACTTATATCTCAGACATAATCTAACCTCTGAAATGCAGGCGAGCATAAGTGAAAGTGGAAGCGATACAATGACCATATGTGAGTGTGTTAATCATTACCCAGAAGTCCCTTAACTTGTGTCTTGCTTGATAGCCTCCATCGAAGTTCCTTCGCTCTGCATCCCAGTCTCCATCTCTTGGGAAACATTCGTCAGTATTCATTGGAAATATGGTCCTGTTACTAGGAGGTGAGATAAGAGCCCTGCCATTCAGCCGCAGTGGCTCTTGTGCCATGCTGAGGCAGCTCCTGTCCCTGAGATGGTGGCTGCTCAGAAAGCTCCCATTGACCCACTTAGGCATAACCACTCTTTAGTTTCTCTGGAAAATGAGTTAACATCCAGATCGCAGCCCTGGCAGGCATCTTATCTTCTGCTACCCTCCTACAAGTGTGTACAGTATCAATTTGGGCCCAGTCTCCACTAGAACACATTGGGTGTTAGTCCACACCCCACCAAGTGGACCCTTGGCCATGAAGCTACCCCACTGCTGATCTGTTTTCCTGCATCACCTCCTACTGCCTTGTGTGTCCCTACAACAACCATGGTGACAGTTTCTGCATCAGCTATGGCTCATTCCCCACGCTGTTACAGTTCTTTCTGTGAGCCTTCTTGGTAATCCATTTCAGGTTTGAAATTTTAACACTAGCTTACAGTATTTTCTATTCCAGAAGGAGTTTGCCTAAAGATAGAGGCCTTTTTATTACCTTAAATGCCAAGCAGCCTTGAAGTAGCACACTTAAGATTCAACCCTGATTCTCTTCTTTCCATTAAAAAAGAGATGACCTGCCCTTAATCTCAGAAACAAATAATCCGTGGACCACTCAAGATTAAAAAGGCCCTGAAGGCAACAAATGAGCAGAACTATGCTATTTTTTAATTGTGTTGACAAAATGCACCACTGAATCTTTGTGGTACTGGTTAAAACAAAACAGGAAAACTAATAACTTTAAAATAGTTAAACATTTGGTATAGCAATAGTTTTGCAATGGTTAAACATTTGGTATAGCAATGAAAACTAAATATCTTTTTAAATATCTTAGAGAAATACAGGAATGCCATGTTCAGAATTCTAACGTGATTCACGCGTGTGACTCATGGGATTAGACCTGTGTGCTTCACCCCTTCTCTGGTCCCCACTGAAGGACCTGAGCTCACACTCTTCCTTGTCCAGAGAGTTCTCCAGCCATAAAGACTTTGTGCATGGCTCTTTACCAGCCTCAGATTGGAATGAATATATTTGATGTATTGTAGCTGTTTCATAAATATCTGCTAGATGAGAGAAAATATTATCTCTAATTACAGAAGTGGATATTTTTCTCAAGGTCTTATGACAAGTAAATTGCATCGTTCAGACTCCGGTTTTTTGCACTAAATTATTGCATCTTTGCTTCTTTTCTGTCTGAAATCCGTAGTTTCTAATACTCAGGCTGCAGAATTTGAAAAAAAAAATAGCCTGGTGACATGCTGGAAGAGAGATTTAATAATAGGTGTATTGTGAAATGAAGTGTTCCTCCCCCTCTCCTTTTTTTTCACAAGATTCAACAATTGTGGCTAAAACGTTATCCAACTTACATATGAAAGCAACACTAAGTAAAAATCAATTGTCATCCCTTATTCCTCTGAGCAGTACTTGGAATTGAGATACACCCAGTTGCTTTTTCTGCAAAGAATAAAAAGGCATGGAGAGTTACAATGAGGCTATATTCACTTCTGATTGAAGTAAACCTCAAATTTATCAAGATGATTTCATAGTCACATTTTCCCAATATATTTTCACAGAGACAAATGTACACACTTATTCTCTTTCATTTGTTTTAAATTTGCAATAATTACATGTGCCATAAAAGAGTTTTAAGAAAACTAAAAGCATTGATAGATAATATTTTATATTGATTGGAAATTTTCTTTTGGTTATAGGTACTCATTGTGCAAAATTCTGAGAACAAATAACAGAACAAAGAAGATTCATTAAAATATCATTATCATAATACATTTTGACTGAACTCTGAATCTTAGCCATATATATCAATACTTATATATTACTTTTTTAACAGAAGAGTCTTACAGACATAAATGCTGCACAGAAGAATACATAAATAAGAAATATGATATATAAATATTCCTGTAGAGATTATGTGAGCATATCGGATTTTTATCAAAATATGTATCATTGATTATTAATGTGTTCCTTATTTTATGATTACAGAATTAACTAAAACATTTTCAATTTAATGATTCTTAATATATATATACTTTTTAAAATATATTCCTAAAAAATAAATCATCAACATTCTAAAATATATATGACATATTATTAAATTGCCTACAGCAGGATTTTAGCATTTTATTTTCCTGATACCCTCTAAGTTCCTTCACACAAGAAAATCTGCAACATCAAAATGTCCTCCTCCTCCTCCTCCTCCTCCGCCTCCTTCTCCTTCTCCTCCTCCTCCTCCGCCTCCTTCTCCTTCTCCTCCTCCTCCTCCTCC
>PVJA010003254.1:0-52764 GCA_004027025.1 Myocastor coypus
ATCATGTGAATATTATCAGTTTAAGTATCATAAATAAGGTATTGCTTGTTCTCTCTGTGTCTTATGCTTTACTGAATTTTTCTTTTTGCTAACGTACAGTCTGTGGTATTTCTTGGAAAGAGGCCCTGGGGTTGTACCTTTTCTATCTGAAAGCTTTTATGTCTACAAAATGCATTTATTTCATCTTCACAGTTGGATGCTAATTTGGCTCCATTTAGAAAACTACATTTAAAGTGCTTTTGGTTTTGCCTTTTTGTTTGTTTTTCATGTGAAGCTCTTGCTTTGAGAGCTGCTGCTAAGCCTGATCTAAATCAACATCTTAATCTTTGCTGTTTTTTTTTCTCTTTGGCAACTCTCAAATTCTTTCCTATATCTTAAGGTTCTCAAATTTTTCTGCTATCCAGCTTAGTACCTGAGAACGTTCTCACTCTGCAGCTTTTTTTTTTTTTCCCCCCGGTGGTGGTGGAGGTTAGTACCAGGAAGCTCCTAGATATCATTTCTTTGACTATTGGCTCTTCCACTGTCTTTATTTTTCTTCCTACAAGTTTCCAGTCATTAAATGTGGGAAATCAAATTTTTATTTTTTATTTTTGCAGTACCAGGGATTGAACTCAGGACCTTGCACTTGCGAGGCAAGTGCTTACTCCACTGAGCTATCTCCCGGCCCCTCTCCATGAGTCCTTTGACTTTAAGCTGCTCTTTATCATCTCACCTCCTGCACTGGCTGCAATCCCTCAGTTTTAAGCTTCCCCACTCGCTGGCGGGCAGCTTGGTTTTGTTTCATTCTGCAGCCGAGCCACCCACTAACGTGTCGCTTCCCTTGCCAGGGCCTCCTCGGCTCGGCCTCATGCACGGAGAGCCACATTTTATTTTTCTGAAGGTATCAGTCTTCTCAGAAGGCTTAGCTCTCTGCGTGGCAAGTTGTGCATTCTTCATGCTTTTGTCTCCAACTTCCTGGTGTTGCTACTTCCACTCCTTCCTGACCGTGGCCTCATCTTTCCGAGATGTTCCTGTGTGGGCAGCCAGGCTCCCAGGGGCTCAGTGTGGCTGTGGTGCTTGTGTGTCGCAGTTTTCACTGAGAGCAACAGGCGGGCTGAAGACCCAGCTGCTGCAGAGAGCTTCTGGGAGACGGTATTCCTGGGCCCTCCCCTATTTCTCCATCCTAAGCCTTGTGAAGGTGAGGCCCCAGGCTTAGAGGACAAATTCCTCCACTTACCAGCCCTGCTGAGTGCTAATTAGCTGTCCCCCTTCTCCCCTTACACGCTCTTCCAGGACTAGGCCCACCGTGGGCACCCCGCCTTCTCTTGCCCTTCTGTGCACCTCAGATCCTCCCTTCCACCATCTGAGGAATTCCTTGCGGCCCTTAGTCCCTTGGTAAGCCAGCTCCTGGATGCCAGGTGAGGCTTGGGACGCATGTGCTTCTCTGCATCAGTTCTAGACTTCTCTGGATTTGGTGCAGGGAAAAGCAGTCTGGCTGCCGAAATCACCCTCTGAAAAGCCTGCGCTCACACCGAGTCTCAGCCAGGCTGTAGGGGTACCAGGGCAGACGCCAGCACTGACTGCGTGTGCTGGACTAAGCTCCACTTGGCACTTCTCCCCTGTCTGAGTCTGAATCACAGGAGAGTACATCTCCTGACTCCTCCCAGCTAAATGTAGTCAATGGGAGGCACTGGCAGATGCCTGGAAGGGGGTGAGAGGTCAAGGCTGTCCCTGCACAGGGTCTCAAATGGTACCCAGGTCCTGTCAGTGGCCACTGCTCATGTCTGGTCCCCATCATCAGGTCAAATTCCTATAGCCTGCTGCAGCGCTTGGGGCTTGGTGGCACCACCACGTTCCACCGTCCCTTCCGTCCTCGGGTTCCAGGAGCTTCTGGGTTACTGACTCTGGTGGGGGGCTGTATCACCCCCTTTAGCTGCTCAGCAAAGCCTTCACAATTTCCTTGATTAACTTCTTTTGTTGAAAGGCCTAGAGGGGCCCTGTCCTGGCTTGATGACTTGAAGGTCAAAATGCAGAAGGGTCTTCTTTGAAGGGAAAGAAGTGAAGAAACCTTCAGGCTGCCGTTCCCAATCTCAAGGCTGACCCAAGTCACTTCAAAGAGCGACATGAAATTCTGAGCAAGGTGAGTTTGGGGCAATATATTCCACTTTAATTGCAGATAGGCTCCAACAGAGGTTTGGAAGGAAAGCTTCTGGGGCTCATCATATTCTTAAACACAGCACTGGAATTAGGAAACACCACGGGTGTGTGTGTGTGTGTGCACACGCGCGTGTGTGTGTGTGTGCATGCGTGTGTGTGTGTGTGTGTGTGTGCTCTGAGCATAACAGGGGCCATGCTAAAGTTTTCTCCATTTTTAGCTGTACCTTAGCTGTACACAGCTTTTAAAGGAAACTACTTCTACTTCATTTACTATGCTACAGACTGAACCCAGGGCCTTGTGCACGTTGAGCAAGTATTTTACCTGTAGACTATATCCTTAGCCCCAAGAAAACCACTTTTATTTTCTCTTTTCTCTGTTGAGGGAGAATTAGGTGAAGCAACACTCATTTTCAGAAAACTCATGGAGCTCTGTTTCTGATCTGGAATGGTGTGCCTTTGGTCTAAGTCTACAGGATCCTCACCACTGCCCGAGGGCTTTGGAGGCAGCGCGAAGCAGCCAGAGAGCCCACTGCTGTGGTCACAACAAGAGAGAGAGAGAGAGAGAGAGAGAGAGAGAGAGAGAGAGAGAGAGAGCTGCACTGTGTCATAGGCAGGCCATCTGGCCGCAAGTCTGAAGGCTCTCAGATGTCGCGCCTCTGTGAAGTCCCAAATCCTGGCCTTCCCGCGCGGCGCGAGTGACTGAACTGTGACCTAGGGGCCATCTACTTATTAAGGCAGAGCTGGCTTTGGCGTGGGATTAAGCTGGTGCTAGCAGCAAGGTGCAGCTGCGCGCGCACAAGGGCCTTTCTTGAGCTGTTCTGAGGTCTGAGCCCTGCAGTCCAGTGTGCCTCTCAGCTGCACACCTATTACCCAGCCAGTCCTGCAGCTGGCATGAGAAGGGCGCTCCCACCCCTGCCATGCTCTGCTCCTCGCTTCCCTCTAAGCTGAGGCGGCAAAAATGATGCCAGCCCTCTTCGGATTTTTATGGAAGGCCACCACTCTTCACCAGAGCTTCAGCGTGATTTCAGACTGGTCCTGGGGGACCGACATGCTTTGAGGTGAATTTGTAACGCTGAGGCCAATAGGCAAGTTAACCCAAACATTCACTGTGAGGCAGAAGGAAAGAGACATGGCGAGCTTACTGCAGGAGCTCCTCCTCAGTGAGCGCCTCGGTGCTCGGCTCCCCAGTGACCAGGGCCAGTTGGTCCTTCAGCTCCTGGACTTCCTTCTGCAGGCGGGCAATCACCTGAAGGGGTGAGTGAGAAGGGGGCGGTGCACTTGTGAATGCCAGATGGTAGGGGACAAACAGCCTATTAGTACTAAGGATACGTAAACGGGCAGAGGATGACACAGAAGGCATTGCTACAGCTACCAACTAGCTTTATATGAAGTCATAATTTTGCCAAAATAGTTCTGGAATTATTATTATCATCATAGTCATTGTTTTCTTGGGACAGTCTTACTATACAGTTCAGGCTGGCCTTGAGCTTACTTTGTAGCCCAGGCTGGTCTCAAATTCTCAACGATCCTCTTGCCTCAGCCTCCCGAGTGCTGGGATTACAGGCGTCCGCCCCCATGGAGGCCTGGAATTATTCTTTAACACATGAAACATTACACGTAACTGGAACCCATTACTGCTATTTCCCTTCTGTCCTGCCTGAGGGATCCAGCTGATCTTTCATGCATGTCACGCACCATGTACAAGTATATCCATACATGTGCAATAGACGTGTGAAAACACACAGGGGTGTGACACCATTTTTCATGCCTTCAACTAGAAATAGAAATGATACATTACTGCGTGTAACTTTGTTTTGGCTTTCTGTTTTTGAGCTTATTCACATTGCTTTCCGGGGCTGTAGTTCATTAATGCTTATGAATGTACAGTGTACCGACACTGCGTTGTACTTCTCCGTGTGTCCTGTCCCTGAGCGGTGAGGATTTTACCGGTTGCTCGGGACGTCAAAAAGCTCCCCTGGCTCCTAGGTGAGTTTCCCTGGAGAATACACTCAGCGCTTCTGAGTCGCAGCCCTGGAGCATGGGCCTTGTGTCTTTATGGTACGGAGTTGAACCACTCTATAGAGAGTTGTAAAAATTTACCTTCCTATGAATGCCTTATGGGTGTCCCTGCTTCTCCAGGGACTGCTATGCCATGGTGACAGCCACTTTATGTTGTCAGTCTGGTCGGCGGGAAACAATACCTGTTTTGCTCATTCATAATCGCCAGAGAAGTCGACCATCTTTACGCTTTCACTTTGGCTGTTGTGGTTTCTTTTCCTGAGAATTACACGCTCACACCCTTGCGTAAGTGTCCATGAACTTATTTTTCTTTTATTTATTAATCATCAGGTTTCTTTATATGTTCCAGGTGTGGATGCTCTGCTGATTTTATGCAGTGTACCTATTTTCTTTCAGTCTATTCCATGTGTTTGTACTTTGAGGTTTTTGTTTTCTGGGTAAATGAAAGCTCTGAATTTCAACATAATTTACTTGGAGGCTTTTTCCTTTATGAGTTGCGCTTTCTCAAAATCTATTTTACCCCAAGCCATAGCAGTATTTTCTTATATGGGCTTTTAAAACTGTTAAAGCGTTGCTTTTCTCACTCTGGTGAATTTTATTGTACACAAGGTATGACAGCGATCAAGCCTCACTTTAGGTGGCTACCACGCAAGGTCGCCTATTAGAGAGCCATTCTGTAGCACGCTTGTGTATAGAAGCCTGCCTGTTCTGGGGCGTCTGTCAGTTTTGTATACGTGGAAGTCTCATACTTTTTGCTATTCTTTCTTAAGAAATTATATCTAAATAAGACAACCACCTTTCATCTTGTTCCTTTATAAGGCCACAGCTGGCTCCTCTTTGCCATTTTTCTTCCACATAAACTTTACACCCAGTGTGTCAAATTCTGCCAAAAGCCCTTTTCCAATTTTTGCTGGAATTATATTTATCTAAAATGTTAGCTTGGTAAGACATTGAATTAACAATACTGGATCGAGCCACACTATCCATGAATTTAGGAAACATCTCCATTGACTCCAATATAAACGTATAATGTTTTCTAAGTACCTTATGTGTCTTTATTATTGTTTTTTGATTCAGGGTCTTGCTACACAGCTCGGGCTCATAGTGATCCTTCTGTCTCAGCCTCCCCACTGCTGGGATCACAGGTGTGCGCCACCATGTCTGGTTTCAGTGGCCGGCACAGTGCACCCAGCTCTGGGGCTAGCCTGGCATGCAGTACTGGGGACCGCACCCCGGTCTTTGCACTTGCCAGGCAGGGGCTTAGACCGCTGAGCTAGCTCCCCAGCCCTCTAAATGCATTTCTTAAGACACAATTATTTTATTCCAACATTTCATCTTAAAGTCATGTGTATTATAAATTTTTGGTTATTATACTTAATCAGTTTGAAAATGTTCCCTTATAGTCATAATTTGATGAATTTTATCAACATATGGATGAATGCTCAATGTTGTCAAATCCTTTGTATGCAGCTGGAGGTGGGATCATATAATTTTTCTCTCTTAAATTGTGCGCATCATGAGTCACCTTAATTTGTGTGATGATCCTAGTGTTAACTAATTTAATACTAGGATATACACAGAGAGGCAACAAGGAATCATTGTGCTGTCCGCCTCGCTTCAGGGAAGACCCCCATGCCTGGAGAAGAAACCTTAGCGACCCCCTTCAAGTTCTCATCCTGCATAGCCTTCCTTACATTAATCCTCATTATCACCGTCCTAAATTTGGCCTTTATTTGTTCCTGTTTTTCTTTTATTATATCCAAGGATATATTTTCTAGCGTTAGATTATCTTTAAACTCCTGAAATAACCCAGCTAGGTCATGACACCGCAATGCGATACCACAGTGAGACTTCCTAAAGTGGAGACTGGCACACTGAGCCCGGTGTTTCCTCCTCTTTGAATATTTGGCATCACTAAAGACTTAAAAACAAAAGCAAAAACAAAAAAAACTAAACCCAGAGATCTCCCTCTCTGCAAGCCAGTTTTGTTCATTTTCTAACTTTTGTGCTTGGCGAGGCCGTTAATTTCTTTTTTTCCCCCCTGTAACCAGGGATTGAACTCAGGCCCTTGTGCTTGCCAGGCAAGTGCTGATTCTACTGAGCTATCTCCCCAGCTCCTGAGGCAAGCAGGTAAAGTGGTATTTGAGTTCAACAGAAGTAGAGCCTCGGGTTTCAGATTTTCTACAAAGCACTTTTTGTTTTATCTAGAGTCCGCATGAAAGTAGACGAGTGGTCTTATTGTCTCCTTGTGCTGTGGAGGACTTTTATCTGTTTCACTGCCTCACCGGTTTCCAGTTAGGGAGGGAGACATCTTCAGCTCAGCCCCTCCCTTGCCAAGGGGCTCTGACTCTCACGCCTCTGTTATGACGCCTTTAACCCACGCGAGATAACTACAGCTTTTTGCTTTATTTCTGGGCTCTGGGAAATTCTTTTACTCCCTCTCAACCTCAGCTATGTGTTTCAAAGATGCTTGTAAAATTTTGTATAGGTGTTTTTTTTTTCCTTTCTCCTTTTAATATTTTATTTTTTTGACTAATTGCTCATGGTTATATCTGGTAATCTGAACAACTAATTGGAAGACACCAATATGCATTATAACAACCATTTGTTGGATTCCTATTATTTTGCATAGTGAGACTCTGTATCTTTTCCTTTTATTATTTTTTATTCTCTTTAAACAATTTCACAGAAGCAAATTTGGGTTAACTGGATCATATCAACACCAAAAGTCCCAAAGAGTATGATTTTGGGTATCCTGAACATGTCACGTTCCTAGAATTTCATTTAAGTGCATAGGGTGGTGTGGTTTTATTTGCATCTCTTTCAAAAGCATTTTCAGAATTATCAAATTGTGTAGAATGAAAATCTGTAGACATTGAGTCATTCATTTGCAGTCTCCTCTACTAAATTAATACTGATGTCATATTTTCTACTCCTAGTGAGGCTTCCAAAGTCTAATCAAAACCAAATTAATTTTCTGTCTTATTCAATTGAAATCTCAAAACTAAGCCACATATCCATGGTGTGGGGTGGCCGCAGCCACACCTCCCACCCGATTACGGCAGGAACTCCGAACGAGAGCCGTGCTTCGCAGAGTCTGGCCCACGCCAGCGGTCGCGGTCTCCAGTCTGCCTCACGGCTCTATCGCCCTGTCACTCTGAAGTTCCAGTATTTAGAAAGCAAGGCCTGCTATTAAAACATAAGAGTGGAACACAGGAAATCCCATCTAACTTGCAACTTGGGTGACTTTTAGGACAAATTTTCAGCTGTCACTTGTACTTCAGACAAGCTTGGCATGTGGGCTAATGAGCAGCAACGCCAGCTTCTAGATGCAATTAAGAAGGAGAGCAGGAAACAACGCTTGTCAGTCGCCACATCATTCCTCTGTACCAGGAAGACCGCAGCAATTGGTCCAATTATCGACGATTAACTTTTCACTCCTGGTCTCTTTTTCTTCGGCTCTCTTACAGTTCTACATCAGACGTGTGACAGCGTTTGCCTTTCTTTAAATTCCTCAAGCTCATTTAGAGAAAATTCTCTCTGACTGAAACTCTCCAATGCCTAATGTATTTATTTTCTTGAAATTATGGACTAATTTTTGTCATTAGGCTAATAGTGCCATTACTGTCCTTTTCGCTCTGTGCAGGAATGCTATGGGGCTGCTGGGAAGGACAAGGACAGTAGGATAAGCTACCTAGAAGGACAAAGTCCCTGGACTTGTGCCTTTGATTTCTGTCCCCTCTCCCCAGCTGAGGCTCTGTACTATGCTGGCATTGGACCGGGGCTGGCACCGGAAATAGATTCTATCTCACCTATTGGTTTCTCCAGTAAAAAACCCCCAACTCTATCAAGGAACTTTGGAGCCCCCTGAGGTGACCAGAATAGAACAAATGGAATCACTTTAGGGGGAAAAAGGCAGATAACCAAGAGAAAGTAACTGATGTGGGTAATGACGGACTTGAAATTATTTCTTTTAAATGTGAGACATTTTAAAATGAAGCACTGTTGGTAAGACGTCATGTTTTTAAGTAATGCATACATCTGCTTATTGTTTTAGATAAATAAGAAAAGCTGGGTGATTTGAAAAGTAATATACTCAGTGGAAATGGACAAAAGGGGTATTTTCTTTCAATATCTTCAGTGTTGGCATAAATTGATTCAGTGCTAAACTTCCTTTGTAGAAACCTAACAAAATAGTGAAAAAAGGTCAGAGGAGACAGCTCAGTTGTCTAAGCACCTGACTGCCTGACAAGCTCAAGGACCCAGGTTTGATTCTCAGTACTGAATGCTATGCTGGCCACCAAACAGGGCATGGTGGTATACTCTTATTATAGTCCCTGTGCTGGGGAGGCTGAAATAGGAGGATCACTGTGAGTCTGAACTGCAGAGAGAGACCCTGTTCCAAATATATAAATATATAAATATATAATATAAAAAAGATTTTTAAAAAAATAGTGAAAAAAAGAATATTTGTATTTAAAATGAGTAATTAAATCATAACTTGCAAATGTTTTCCACATAAAAGTATTCTGATAAAGCTGGCCTTGAACAAGAAACTTGGGAAGTTTTCCATAACGTTAGCTTAAATTTAAAAAAACTCTCTAGAATAAGTAACAGGACAATTATAAAAATGTTTTTGTTTAATAATCATTAGGAGTCTCTCTCTTCTAAGCTGCTATAAAAGATGGCTTGTCATTTAGTGTGTCTTGAAAGTCAGACTGCTGCTTGTGGAGGGCAGAGAATCTAATGGGAGTGTAAGCTGAGATTCTGCTGCACAGCCCTGGCGACGCCTGAGCCAGCTGCACAGGGACGCGTGGGGACTGGGCGTCAGGGCATGAGGTGACTTTCTGGGGTGGCTCCTGGCTTACCTAGCGATAAGCGCCGAGACCCTGGCAAGCATCACGAGACCCTGACTTCGTTGTCTGCGAGCTGAGGCGGCTGCCCCTCCTCAGCATGTCTAGGGACCACACTCAGCCCCCCGCCGCCACATTTCCAGGCACTCAGAGCACTGCCTCTCCCAAGGGGTGAGAGCGCGGCCACTCTGAGTTGCGGCTGACCCTTGGCGCAATTGTTTTCCTAAAGCCAGTTAAGGCAGCATACCAGTCTGGGGTCCACCTCTTCGTTCAGCACAGCCTCATTCCTGATGAGCGCCACCCTTTGCGCGAACCTGCAGGTGGATATAGACTCCTGCAGAAGCAGAGACCACTTCTCAGAATCCTGAGGCACAGGAAGAGACTTCTTCCTAGATAGACCATAAGTTTCATTCACAGCAAAAAAACTTAGACCTCAAGCACGCTGCGTACGAAAAAACCGCAGCAAAGAGCCATGCCGCCAAATGAGGGAGCTTCGTTCCAGGACATCATTTTCTACCAAAATTTGGCTTTGGTTTAATAAAATGGCCAATACTGAAAATATGGGAGAGCCTCACGTCCTGAATGGCAACTGCTATGCACTTTCAACTATGAATCTGTTAAACCAGAAATAAGTATCAGCTGGTATCATAATCCATAAACATGAAAGACTACAAAATAAATATTTGTAAAAGACCAAAAAGAGCAGCTTTTCAAAGTGGCTCACCCACATAGCCTGGGCCTCGCTTTGAGAAGGACCCTGCTGCTTTCTGTTTTCCTCTCTGGGGGGGGGGGGTCTGAGCCCTGAACACTGAACTGAACTGCGTGCCATGTTAGCTGGTCTAAAGCGGCGCAGGAAAGCCACTCAGCAACAGCCTCTGCCACAGCGTCCTGCGCGTGGTACCCAGCGTCTGTCTAGGAACAGATCTTGGGGACATCTCTGAGCTACACAGACCTTACTAGTCAGGGGAGAAACTGAGCAACAGAGGCCGAGGATCAGCCCTGCATTTCTGCGGGTGAGCGCACACTCACAGGCGGGCTTTCCAAAATTCACAGGCAGGGGGCTTCTTGGAACCGTCCTGCGCCGTGTCAAGTTGCACCCCTAGTGGGGCTACAAGGCTGGCGCAGGGCTCCGATCTACGAAGTCTGTGGTCCGTAACTCACCCAGCGCCTCAGTTCCATCTCCCAAATGTGCGAGGGAGACTCAGCGTAAGATTCCCAGCAAGAGAAGCCAATGTACCTCAATGTTCCTTTTCTCTAAGGACAGTGTGGCGATCATGGTGGTCATGCAGTTGCCCCCCAAGCTGTCCCTGAGGACGCTGGTCATCATGGAGTTCCTGTAAGGAATGTGCGAGCGGTTCTTCTCCGAAAGGGCGATGATGACCTGTGGTGAAGACAGGGAGGAGTGCGTGACGTCGGCAGGAAAGGCGCACCTCTCTGTGGAGTCTGACGGCAGTAGCCCATGCAAAGAAAGGGTAAGCGCGCACAGGGAGACGCCTAGCATGTGGCACAGACTGAATCTCTGAAGAAGATTCAGTAAAAAGTGGAGATGAGGGACTCAAGGAAAGGCAGCACCAACAGCATGGCGAGCCCTGTAATTTATAGACAGAGTTAGCCACTGGAAAAGCCGTATACAAACAACCATGCCCGATGAATTTAATCCCGCCCCAAGCTGAGCTGTATATGTCACATTAGGAGAGGCAGAACAGCCAGTGAGGACGATGGGACGTTGCCCGGGTAGTACGTCGCCAGCGACGAGTCCTGTGTGTGTGGCCGCTGTCGCCGTGAGCTTCTGGGTAGTTTGGTTTGGTCCAGCTTGGGTGTCTTCCCCTTGCTCCTCCTGAGTTCCTTAATGGGTAGATGCTAGGTGGATGGCAGTTAGAAGGACAGAGATGGCCGGCCTTGCCCCAGAGGGGCACCAGGGGCTCAGGGCTGTCCTGGGGACATTCCCATGCTAGGAGGGCCATGGCAGAGCAGCTGGAGTTACATGCCTTGGAATGTGACCTCGGGCGCCATAAGATCCTGGCTCCCGAAATACCTTGCCGCCCCCTGCCGCTGCTCCAGGCCTGCCTCCGCCTGGCCCCGTGGCTTCTCCGGGCACAACTGTTTCTTTCACTCCTTCGTTTGCAAAACGAAATGAGAACACTGTTTTCTGAACACTGTGTTGAGCAAAAACAAATGAGCCACACCACTGGTCTCACTCTAAATCCAGTCACAAGTACTCCTACAAGCCAGCAGCTAGGCCACCTCTGTCCCGCCACCATTTTTGTATCCTCAGCCTGGAGACCTCGGAACCTCCTCCTCTCTCTCCAGATCCCTGTCTCTCCTTTGCTTTCTCCCTCACTTAGCGACCGCCCTTCCAGCAGTCGCATCCATGCAACCTGGCGGGAGTGCTCTCCTGCCCCTCATGAAAGCCCAGCCCATGCTCCGCCCGCCCGCCTGCCCCTGCGCTGCCCCCAGAGCAGCCCTTAGCCTCGCCTGTCTTCTCGCTGCTCCGGTCCACAGGTGCTACACCGTTCCCCTTCAGTATCCTGTGCTGTCGCTCATCTGGGTGCCTCCCACACCACACACCACTAGTGCATGGGGCTCAGGGGACTTTGGCCTATGTCACCGGGTGCCCACGGATGAATCACCGTCTCGCTGGCTGAGCTGGCCGCGCTTGGCTCGGGCGCTCGCTGCTGCCTGTGGGGAACACCCTCCTTGTTCACGGGTGGTCCGGACAATTTGCTTTCTTTTCGTTTTCATCTTTTCTTTCCTTCTCTCTAAATTGTAACGGCTGGAGCATTCCTAAACTCTGCTTATGTTTTAGGTGCGATGACACAACGAGCTTCCTCTAGTGCGCTTGTACATGTGTACAAAATGTCTGCGTTGTGGTCATCCCTGTGGCCCCTGCCTGCCGTCCTCCCTCCCCTTTAACCTTCCCCAGCCCTGAACATCTACTTTTGTGTTTCCTGTCATCTCTCTTTCCTGTCATCTCTCTAAATCATCTCTCTATCGATTTAGATTGATCATCTAAGAGAAAATGTGGTACCTAACTTCCTGAGACTGGCTTCGTTAGCTTACCAAGGTGGCTTCCTATCATTTTTCAGTGAATGATGTAATTCTGTTCTCCTTTGTGGCTGAATAATGCTCCCCTGTGGGTGCACACCACATGTGCTCCACCTGTCCATCCATCCATCCATCCATCCACCCACCCACCCATCGGTCAACAGGCACGCGGGCTGTTTCCATAGCTCCGCTATTGTAACTGTGGTGCTTTAAACACGGGCACCCGTGTGTCACTTTGCTTTGATGTCTTTAATTCTTTCGGGAGCACACCATGGAGTGGCAGAGCTGGACCAAATGGTGTTTCCACTCTGACTTTTGAGGAATCTCCGTGTGGATGGCCACAGTGGTGGCATGGGTCTGCACGCCCACCAGCGGTGCCAGAAGGAGGGCGCACTGCCTCCCACGCTTGCACTCTGCTCTCAGCGCCTTTCTCATTCACAGCATCTCCCCAGCATGTGCCATGGATCCCAATCTCTCCCCCAAGCACCACCTTGTTGACCACTCTGACTTCACCCTCTGGATTTCTCTTCTGGCTTCTGCTCCTCTTCTGCCCCAACCCTGAGTCTTTTCCAGACCTGACTCATCCTTAGTGGCACTGTCACCACCAGTAAGGACCCAAAGCATCACCATTATCCTTGACTTACTGATCTCCAAGCCGACAGCGCTTTGCATTGTTTACCTACAAGACGGGCCTAGAGCTGCTCCACTTCCAGCTTCCTGCTGCCTTGCGTGGACCGCCCCAGAAAGCAGTATCTTCACCCCTTCCCGATCTATTCTCCACTCAGCAGCCACGGGAATCTTTATCAAATGTGAGTCACACCAAGCCGCGTCCCCACTTCCAACCTTCTGGCTCCCCAGTGCACCCAGTGTGGTCCTTCAGCTCCGGTGGAGGCGCCTGGTTCTGCTGTGGCAGCCATGGTCCCGTCCTGCAGTCCTGGGCTTCTTGTTTTAAGTGCCAGGTGGGGTGGCGGGTGGGCATGGTGCTGGTGGTGGCAGCGGTTTGCTCCGCATTTGTGAGTACAGCTCCATGTCTTCTCGTCTGCTTCTAGCTGAGTAGAAGCAAGGCTTAGTTTTCTGGATTTTCTTGACATTCTTTATTTTTTAAAAAAATCTTGTGTATTTGGCACAGGGTCTCACTATGCAGCTTGAACCCATAGTGATCCTCCTCTCTCAGCCTCCCGAGCTCTGGGATTATAGGTGTGTGCCACCACGCCCAGTGTCAGTAGCTGGCTCGGCATGTGGCCAGCAGGGTCTGCGGTACCAGGAGTTGAACCTGGGTCTTGTGCTTGCCAAGCAGGCACTTAGGCTGCCAAGCTACCTCCCCAGCCCTGCTTTGGGTATTCTGTAAGAGACAGAGTGGAACCTCACATGATCCTGGTCTGTGCGGACCTAGAGGCTATGGTTGGCAACAATAATTAGGCTTGTTATTTAATGAAATAAAGAGGTTTTTATTTAAAGAGCTCAGAAAGGCATGAAAAATTATCCTCAGAAACTGACACCGACTTGGAGCAGTTACGGGCGGTCCTGGCCCCATTAATTATTTTCTGAGCAGCACACATTCAGCAGGAGCCAAATGGAAACCGAACCTCTGCACAAGTCGAGCTTCTGTTGCATAACTGCTGCTGGAGCCGGGGCTGATGGCTGGGGGCGGAGGCGGCCGTGCTTGGTTCCCAGCCGCTGTTCCCTTGGTGTCTGGTCTGACAGCCACCTTGGGTCACATCAGGGCCGCTCGGAGAGGCTTGTGACCAGGAGCACAAGTGTCCCTGCTCCCTGCCTTTGCCTCACATGAACTCCACTGCTGGGCCAAATGGATCCTGTTATTGTGGCCAAAAATATTATTATTATTTTTTAGCAAAGTTTTGGAAAAGTACTGCATACACGGAGAGGACTCCAAAACCAGCACGACTCTGGCAGACATGGAGTTCTGTACCGGTGGCCGTGATGAGGTGCAGTCGCCTAGGCAGGCTGCGGCCTCCTAGCAGGTGTGAGGGCTCCAGGCGCGGGATCCCAGGAGGACGGTCAGAGTTCTGCATGGAATCCCTAAGGCAGGGTGGCCTAAGGACAGCAAGGCCAGGGACAGACGCTTTCCTGTCCCTCACTTCTGCCTCTTATGCTGGGACAGAGGCAGGGCCGCAATCCACCGGCACAGTGTCTCTGGATTTCTACCTCAGCGCCCGCTGCCTGTTGCAGGCGTCCGTGTGCTCGGCCGTTTTGCTGGAGCATGACAGCATGGCCTTCCTGCAGTCACGCACTTGCCCCTTCCCTGCTGCAACTCACAGCCCCCTGGGGGCCCTCAGTGTACCGAGGAGAGGGAGAATACGCCCAGTCACAGCAAGTCGCATCACGCATCCAGGCCCCCGAGCCACGTAATCGGCATTATGGAAAGGGAATTGGATTACAAGCACCCCAGAATCCTGCTACTTCCTTAAGTTCCCCCCACTCTTTTGACTACTCTTACTAGCACATCTTTCATGGGTCAACCCCACTGTCTCTCCTGAGTGCAGCTCCAAATTTCCTCTTGATCCATCCACTTGCTCTAGCAGCTCCTCCTAGACCCACTCAACACCATGCATATGGGTCTTCAGCCTGCAGATTTCCCACATAATGCTCTGCCTGGCTCTTGGGAGAATCTCTTTTCTGTCCTTGACCTTGAGCCAAGCGCCTCCTTGCCCACAAAGGCACTGGGTATCATGGGAAACAAAGTGGGAGAAAATTAAACAGATAAGTTCCTCACAGAGGGCCAAGGTGGGAGGCACGTGAATGACATGGTGACCACTGGTGCGCTGGTTCCCTTGGGCTGCAGCAAGCTGCCCCCCTGGCTTGCCCACCCTTGCTCATTCTTCAGGTCTCTGCTTAGTGTCAGACCTGAGGAAGCTGTCACAAGCCTTCAACTCCCCAGTCTGAGTCACACATCTCCCATCACAAGTGTGCCTCAGGGTCATCTGGGGGTGACAACCACATACTTCATCACGACTTACTTAATACACACTAATACACATCTCCTTGCACTGAACCAGCACCTTTTTTTTTGGATCCTGGGGATTGACCCCAGGGCCTTTGCATTAAGCTACACCCCTAGCCCCTTTTCATTTTTATTTTGAGGCAGGCTCTCTTTAAGTTGTCCAGGCTGGGCTCAAGTTTGTAATCCTCCTGCCTCAGCCTCCCAGAGTGCTGGGTGGTGCCCGTGGACTGCCACATTTGGCTGCAGCATGAGACCTTTGAGGCAAGGACTGTACAGCCCTTGGCATGTTATAGGTCTGCATAAATGCTTGTGAGATAAATGCATACAGTGAAGGTCAAAGGCTATATAGCCACAAAGGCTACTCACACCATGCTGATGTGTCCCGAGAATTTCAAAGGGAAGACACGTGAAGAGAGGAGGGGGTTAGTGGCAAGCAGCAGCTCACAGAGGTTGTGCAGAACTGGGGAAGAAAGAGGGCTTAGGGGCAAAACATTTCCCTTGGGTGATTTCAGTCCTTGCAAGGTTGGCTTCAAGTGATGCGGGCAGTTTCGCAGAGACGGATGGACACAGTGGGAATTAGAGCAGCGCTACTATCCAAAGCGAGAAGATGTGTTGCTTTGAAATACAGCACTTGGAATGCAGTTCATTAAGTTTTCATATCCTTGCTCTGGAAGTGTTCTATTAAGGACAGAGCTCTGTTAAGGACAAGCAGTGCGGACTATTTGAGCAAGAAAGCGCTCAGGACTGCTGACTCTGGTTAGAAACATGGAAGGTCAGGTGGGCCCGCCTTCCGGGTGCAGTGTTCCTGGGGTTTGCCTGATCAGCATCTAGCCATGTGTGTGTCATCCAAGCAGACTCACCCCCCTGTCTCAGCCAGTGAGCCCACTAGAAAGCAGTCCACGTCAGATGGGCTCAACCTCCTAAGCCTCATTATGCAGTTTAAAAAGTTTTTTTTTCTTTTTTGTCAGTCTTTCAGCCTCAACACTCGTCAGCAAGTCCTTTTGCCTCTGCACACACCACTCTAGCTTTGCTCCGATGTTTTCTTTTTAAAACAGAACTTAGAAATCGCTGCCATCTTTAACATTCACCTCACAGCCCTTCCACCTGCAGAGCTGAAAGGAACCTGAGAGATCATCTCATTCAGCTCACTCTTTCGTGAGCGCAAGGTTTTTATTTTTACTGGAAGATTTATTGAGCTCAACTTGGATTCACTCTCACGGCCCTCAGAGTCGAGACAGAGCAGCTGCCGCAAGGGACCTGAGGCCAACAGAGAGCGGAGGCGGGCAGCGAGCGCGGAGGCCCAGAGAGAGGGTCAGCATTTTTGATTCAGGGAAGTCACTCGGAGTGGAAAAAATATCGGTCACCTCTAAAGTCTCTTCCCACACCTAACCCACTGCAGCAGCCTGGAAAGCCAGGCAGCAAGGAGACCATCTGCAGTGCACTTAACAGCATTCAACTACTTACTTAAAATGATTAAAATCGCAACTTTTATGTTGCGTGCATTTTACCAAAATAAAGAAACGAGACAAAGCAAAAGTGTGAGCCTGCTGCAAAGTGTGCCCAGGAGAAGTGACCACGGCCACGGCCCCCTCTGCCCACGTTACCTGTTCTAAGTAATGCAGCGACAAGTTGATGTACTTGGCCTCTGTCAGAAGCTGACCCCCGACTCCGCTCTTGGCCACTCGCTCGGAGCCAGCCAGGTCCACCAGGTGGAGCTTGGCGTGTCGGATGGTGGCAGATCCGGGCTCCTTGCTGGTTAAATGAATAGTGAAGATGCAGTGGGAGCGGGTGGAAGCTTGGTTCATAGGTGTCTATAAAACAGAAATGATAACATAAAGGTAAGCAGAAAAGCAAGAACTTAAAAAATATTTAAAAATCATTTATTCATCTATCTATTTGGAACAAGGTCTTGCTACGCAGCTCCAACTCACACTGATCCTCCTGTCTCATCCTCCCCAGTGTGGGGATTACAGGTGTGTACCACCATGCCTAGTTGCAGTGGCAGGCATGGTGTCCCTGGGCTTCTGGGCTGGCACAGCATGTGGTACCGGAGATCGAACTCCAGCCCTTGAGCTTGCCAGGCAGGCACTTAGACAGCCAAGCTATTGAAAAGCAAGAACTTTTGAAGAGCATCAGAAGATTTAAATTTATATTCCTAATGATGCATTTCCCATGAGGCCATTGCTGTCACATGGAGCAAAAGCACTTGTGGCTGAGACCATTAAAGTGGTTCTTCCCATGTGTTCCCTTGTGGATGGCTGACAGCCAGTGTTTGCGTGTGTGTGTGGGGAGACTCAGTGAGTGACGGGAGAGTTCTAATGGAGGAAAGACTGAGGGCTTTATTTTGCTGTCCAGCTACAGCCTGCACCTTAGCCTCAGCCAGTGCGCCTTCAAGGCCCCATGGGAGGCGGAGAGAATGTGCGTGAGAGGGACTCATCTGCACGGCTGTGGGCAAGACTGGTGGAGGAGGATGCCTAGTACTGTTGCTGCCGCTTGGCTCTGAACTGAGGAACGGAATAAACAAGAAGGAGACTGAGAAGGCATAATGGTGGGGAGAGGCAGAGCATCACTGTGTATAGTGCAGAAAACACAGTGCTCTACCTCGAAAATGCAAGAGCTTCTGTAGAGTGACTGAAACCAAAAAGCTTGGCAGGGTTCCTGGATGTGAGGCCATGACGTGAAGTGGATAAAGTTCTAATGACAATTCGCCAGGAAACACGGTATTATCCACAATGGTGGCAACAGAGAGAATGAGCTCACAAGGGGCTGTGCGCGTTAAAGACAGGCAGTCTATGGAGGAGTGATAAAATAGTGCTGAAGGACACAAGAAGAAAACTTGACTAAATGATGTGCTGCACCGTTTAGACGGTGAGCGGAAGGGCAAGCCAACATTTTACGTGTAGGTGCCTGTGTAGCTCTATATTTAGTGCAACTGAAACAAAAATGTCGCTGGCTTCATTTACAGAACAACAACAAAAAAAATGAGTCTAAAAGTAATGGAAGAGAACATCTTCACATAAGGGGAAAGTTAATTTTGAAAGGAGGAAGTGAAAATTGTTCTATCATATATTAGGTTATACTATAAAGCTGTGATTATTAAAACAGTGTGGCCATGGTACAGGGGATGAGAGCCAGGCCCAGGAAACACACTGCGCTCACTGGGGAAGTCTATCCAGGACAGCAAGGACATCGCAGCACAGTGGAGAAAGAACAGGCTGATTAACAGAGGGTGCTGGGACAAAGGCTGCTTCTCTCTCAAAAATCAGATTGACTTCATATCGTACACTTAAATAAATTCAAGAATGCATTCAAACCTCACATGAAAAGCAACACAATTTTAACATTAATACAAGAACATAAGGAAGCATATTAATCACCCAGATAGCACATAGCACAAAACAAAACGAGAATGGATTGCCTGTGATCAGATAGCCCCAAAAGTCCAGGTCTGTATGTGATATGACATGCCTTAAACTTGAGGAACTGAGGGAAGGCATTTGGGCAGGAAAATAAAAAGAATACTTGAGACAAAGAATGCCTACAAAAAAGACAACTCAGAAAAAATAGGCAAAGGCAAAGAGTAAGAATAGGGAGCCAGCAGGGAAGAAATTCAGAAACAATGAATGAGGAAGATCGAAATTACAAACCAACTGTGTAACTTAGAACTATAAGGATAAAGTACTGCATACTCATCAGATAGCAAGCACTTCAAAAACTGTAAAGTCTAATCATGGGAGGAGGTAAGGAGACGGGATTGTATATCCCACCAATGAGACTATAAATAAATAACATTCTTTTGAGAGCAACTGTGTTTTCCAAAAAATAAGACCTAGCTGCAAAGTAGTCAGCCCAAAAGCTAGACATCAAAAGCGCCAGTCTCCATCAGGCCCCTGTTCTCCCCTCCCCTCCCCTGCTCTGTAGACACCGAGCAGGAGAGCACCCGTGGCTGGTGCGGCAAGGCGAGGCTGAGTGGGCTGGTACTCCTCAGCTCCAGCTTTCGAGGCTGATGGCTTCCCAGCTGCGTCTTATTTTGGGGGAAAGAGAGACTCTGGCAATATATGGGAACGCTGCAACTGCCTATAACCCGCGAGCCAGTATCACATGTTGGGGCTGTTTCCTAGAGAGAAGTCTTGGGCACGCGTGCCAGGAAACACAGGTCGGAGGCCACTCACTGCAACACTACTGCAGGCAGCAGAAGACCGGTGTGAAATGTACAATGGATGTGGAAATCCTTGGCAAAAGGTTAATGAACTGGGGGATATGAACTACAGAGAAGTTAAAACGAAAGCTTTGGGGAAGGTGAACATGGTTTTAGGACAGAATGCTGAAGGAAAAACAGCAAGGTAAAGAAAGACATGGACAGTGTGACCGTTTCTATACTCACACAAGTGATACTGCTGTTCATGGAACTATAATGTCAATGTGCTGAGATGTGGAACAGAATGACACGGTGATGAATAGTGCTGGTGGCCTTCTTAGGAATGGAGTGGAAGGCCACCAAGGGAACTTCCGCCTTACCTGCGGCATGCCGTTCATTTTGTTTACAAATTATTAGAAGGAAATTTTGGGTTGTGAACACACTAAGTGCTGGTCACATATCATTTTCTGTACATCTGAGAATATTCTATCTTCCATAACAAGAGAGGAATCTGACTCAACGCATGAGGTATGTGTTAGCAGGCTCACCCTCTCAAACAATAACAAAAGAGAGTATATTCCAAACGAATGTTTGTGCATGTTCAGGGGTCCATCTTTGCAAAGTGGGATTTGGCCAACGCATTTTGGCATGGGCGTGCAGGTATCAGATGGGGTAACGCTCCACGGATGCTGTTTCAACCAGCAATTCTTTGTGTACATGCACACTTTTGATACACATAATGGACGACTTATACCAACAGACAAAACACACAGATGTCAGTGTGCTGGCAGTCTTGGTGATGTCGACGTAGCCAGTAGGCCAAGGACGCTGCAAATCTGAACCATTCCTTGTTGCCACAGGAACTGTGCCCCAGTGTAGCCAGTGTGCGATTTTGCACACGAAAGTAGATCAGCAAATAACTGCACGTCAAACCGCAAGCTCAAATTTAGAACCTAAGCTGAGGTGTTTTGGAAGCAACTGTAAGTTATTTGCAGAACTTAAACATGGGTTTCATTTTGCTGTTCTATTCGCACAACAATAAATCCCACAGCACTGTAACGAAAGTCAAACTAACAATCGGTGTACATGAGTAACGCAGGGACGATTCTCAGCAGCCGCCTTCGCCTTGAAGCTGGTATGCCGAAACTGCTATCAGACGTGGGCCATTAACAAGTGCGGGAAGCGCAAACCCATCTCAGAGGAATATGAGATTTACAAAAAAATTAAGTTGCCTCTCTGGAGTCTGTAATTAAAGTGCAGTAATATGGGAGACCGTGCCTGCAGCTCCGCAATGTCTCATAAATAGTTTCGGCATGAAGTAGTGGTTGGTGTCCTCGTAGATAAAAATTTCGTAAACCTCAGCAGAGATACTTTATGGGGAAGCTATTTAAGTGCGACTGGATGTGTCGGTGTCTGCTCTGGGGTTAGTTAAGGATGTCTGAAGGTCTCACGCCCAGGCCCTGTTGCTTGTCCTTTTTAAAGGTAGAATCATGTTCAAGTGTTTCTGAAACGGCCGAAGAACAGATGGCCCTGTTTAGGCCCATTCACATCTGAGCACATGTTTGAAACAAATGTGTTTCTGGCATGACATTGTGCCGCTGGAAAAATTCTCGGCGCGATTAATCATCGGCACACAGACAGCCTTCACGCGGCCTATCAGTCTGTGGGGGAGCCGTGTCAGGTGGCGCGGAGACGAGAGGGGGAGCGAGCCGTGGCCCCTCGCACGCAAGGAGATAGCTGCAATCTCCTCGGGACTGAGAGCCAAAGCGTGGGAAGGAAGAGTGGACGTGGACGGGCACAGATGCACTGTGTCCAGGAGTGTGACCTCAGCGTGGACACTCCAGGTCAGGAATGCTTAGCCTGCGGCCTGCAGGCCATCAGCTCTCTTTGAAAGTTATAATAAAAACATTTTAAGAAGGAAGGCCAAGGTCATACCTGGGAACTCACCAGTTCCCGCACCCCACAGGCTCCCCCACCCCAGGCTTCTACAGCCAAATGCTCTCTCTTCTCACCCCATAGCCATTCGCCCTCCTGTTCCTTTACTGCCCCCCTCTTTGGCCCCTAAAAATAGGTGTGTCTTGGGCTATGGCCACCATGTCTTCCCCTCGGGGATTCTTTTGTACAGCTTCAGTCATCAGCTGGGTTCCATAATGTAGTGAAAATCGCAGTCAAAATTTCAGAATTGCATACTGATGGCCTGGTTTCAAATCCTGGTTCTGACTCTTGCTGGTGTTGAAAGCTTCAGCAAATCTGTGTGTACTATTGGCTTTCATGTCTGAGTGCCACAATTAGACCTGCTCTGCTGCAGAGTTGTAGTACATGCTGCATGAGTTATTATTGGGTGTTGCCTCAGTGACTTTTCTCTTATTGCTGGTACAAAGTACCTGACACCCTAAATGAAGGAACAAAAGGTTTATTTGGCTCACAGGTAGTGGAGGTTTCAGTCCACCCTCAGCTGGCCCCAAGGCAGAGTGGTAAGTGGCAGAGGGCAGCCGTGCATGGCGGTGGGAAAACAGCAAGGAGTGAAGGGGAGGGACAGCGGCTGCAGCTGCTAGCCAGCCGCTCTCCCTCCTTCCGCTGTAGTGTAGGTTTCCTGCCCCAGGGCAGGTGCAGCGCCCACACCCGCAGTCCCAGCAGTAAGCAAGGATCCATCACAAACTGCAAACTGGTCCCATGACTACGTGAGGCTTTGGCGGGACAACTGTCCACGAACCTCGAGGGGTGCCGAAGGGCTCTACGAACTGCAGAATCCACGAGTGTCCAGAGCTGTCCATATTTACTCCATTCCAGTGCCTCAGTTCCTTATTTCCTGACTCTGAGTACCTGATGAGAATGTCCAGCAGCTTCGCGGGCAGCTGCCACCGAAATGCCTTGCCACTCTCTTAACTATGTTGCTTTCTCTCTGTATCCTGTGGATGGATGTCTAGGAGGAAATGGCGGCCACAGTGGCCTTGACATGCTCCGTGAGGCCTGCTTGAAGCTTGGGGCTTTACATTTGACCCCAGGCATGGTTACCCTGATGCTTGCAGGAGCTGCCTGAGAACATACTGCCCCAAATCTTCCCAGCTAGACATCCTGTTACTGGAATTAATAATCCACAACCTTGTGTTTTCTGTTCTGACTTTTTTCTTTATAAAATGTCTCTGACTTTTCACAAAAGCAATCAAAATTATTTCCTCTAGATTCAGAACCATAGTCTCATTTTTATCCAACAAACTGTCTGTCAAAGTATAGTGGCTTCAAAAAACAGAAAAACAGACCAGGCACATCAATTATATTTAGAAGTTAAAAACAACTTCCCGACAATCTGGAACAGATGCCTTGGAATTACGATTCAACTTTATGATAAGCATGGCCTGGCACATTCTGCTATGTAACCCTTTTAACAGGTCTGGAATCATCTCAAGTCCCCTGCCCCTTCCCAAAGATCTATTAGCTGATTTAGTAACATGAGGAACACAGAATTAATGACGGTGGGTGCTCCTGAGGCCCCCTCTTTGCATGTCAGGACTCAGAACACTGCTTCCCTGTGGCTCGTTTTTCCTAGAGTCAAGTGTATTTACATAAAAATCCAGACCTGCTAAGTGGAAACACCTATGTCCAAGCGAGAAGGGACTTGAGAGAGAGAGAGAGAGAGAGAGAGAGAGAGAGAGAGAGAGAGAGAGAGAGAGAGAGAGAGAGAGAGAGAGATTGAGAGAGAGAGAGAGAGAGAGAATCTTTAGTGGGAATGAAATTCAGCGATCATCCCTGCTCATCATCCTGAAAGGCCATTGCAGCCTCCATTAAGATAAAGTTCTGGATAATGAAAACAGTGTAAGCTAAACATCCTCCCTGCTTTTCTTGATGGCAAGAAGCATCATAGCCAAATCTGAATTTAGCCCCAATGGCAGCAAGGAACACATCACAGTAACCTTCCAGAGCCATCTTTTCATCTTTCAGATTGAGTTTATTTCTTGCTCTTTTAAAATTCAGTCTGGCTTGGTAATGTCTAAATCTGACCATGCACATAACCAGGGTAATAATACCTGACTAAAAGAGGTTTGAACCTCTAATAATTTATAGCAATTGATTTCTACAGTTGTTCATTTTTATGTATTTGGTACAGGGTCTCACTACATAGCTCAGACTCATACTGATCCTCCTAGCTCAGCTTCCCCAGTGCTGGGATTATGGGTGTGCACCACCATGCCTGGTCTCAGTGGCTGGCTCTGCGCCTGAAGGTGGGGCTGACATGGCATGCGGTGCCGGGGATCAAACCCTGGCCCCTGCATTTGCTTAAGCAAGCACTTAGTTCGCTGAGCTATGTCACCAGCCCTTATTCCTACCTTTAGAGCAAACCATTTGCATATGTAATACTCCATATCTTGAGATTATAGGTAAAGAGGAAATACTTTTACTATTCTGCATGGATACACATAGTGTAACACGGCATGCAGAATTCAGATGTGCTTTTGCATAATTTTGTTCTCACAAAAGAAGTCCTTTCAGGTTTCACTGAGGTAACTTGAGGGCAATCGTGGAGCACGGACATCAAGATCAGAGACAGAGCTAACTCTGAGGACAGTGTCACTCACAGAAGAGCCCGGAGGTCCTGTGCTAGGTGTACTCCTTCACTCCTCTTATTAGCCAGTAGCCTTCTCTCCACACTGGGAAGATTACACAGCTCACTCTTTCTCTGACTACAGTGATCTTTTGCTGTAGCACAGGTGAAAATGTCATCCCCAAGCACAAAATCAAACGAGTCACTGAAGATTTTTGGTGGCTTATAAGACCCACATTCTCCTCCCTTCTAGCTTGGAACCAGCATTAGGCATGGATAGGAGTCAGACCAGGAACAGCGCAAAATATCTATCAGCCTTGTTGCTAGAAGAATAGCTCTTGTACGGGAAAGGACAGGCTACTTTGATTTCTTACCGTTATTACTGGGAGTTCTCGCAAGATAAGCCACAAACAATGTATCTGAATGAGTGTCACACCTTCTTGCAGAAGTTGCTTCAGTGAGGCCAAGGACAGGCCTCTTGGTCTGCAAACTTGCTTCCTTTTTCCCTGGTCTCCTAGATCTCACAGAGATGTGGAGATCTAGCACAGAGCGTCCCACGATGACCATGGTGAGCAGAGGGGCGGTGCCCTGGCTTCTCCCTTGCCTGCAGCCTCCAATCTCCCACCAGCCCCCTGAGGGGCCATGCGCAGCTGCCTGCAGTGGCTCCTGCTGCTGGTCATGTCTGGGTCACACCCCATTCCCTGCTTGGCTCCTCAGAGTTTTCTAAGTGACAAAATGCTGTGTGCTGGATTTCCCGTTTCAAAAGCTCTTCCTGGATGGGTCCTAGCTGATACGCTCACCACGATCTACCATCTCGGATACATGGGGCTGGTAGGCGTAAAAAGGTCTTATGTCATTTTTCAAGGTTATAGGCAAGATGTCATCATCCTGTCACAGGAGACCCCTTAAACAAGCACACACACTGGCATGTCACTTGCTGCTCACTGCCTGGAAGCTGCTCTTGGACACAGTGAGAAGTCCAGCCCTTGAAATGCTGAGCCGTTTTATCCAGTCTTCACTTGCGTGTTCAGAGAGTCAAAGCTGCCTTCTGTCCTGTATGGCCATCCTCATCTCATTCTAATGGAGTTTTCCTTTGGAATTTTTTTCTTTTCTATTTTTGTCTAGATTTATATGGGTTTTAATACTGTAAATTGCTTCAGATTCTCTTGGAAAATAAAAGTTGTTTATAGCACTAATATAAACATTGTTTTCTTGCTTTAAAAAGCCATGAAACATTCAGAATTTATGATGGGCTAAGAAGTTACTTCATGAAATGGATATACACTCACTGTACGTCCCAAAATACACCAAGTTAGGCTCCAGTGGCAAATTAGCAAATAGCATTTTCATCGCAGGTTTGGCCAGTGGTGGCCCCACAGTGGCTACACAGCGCTGGTGAGGCCGCCATCCATGGAGCTTCATGGGGCACCACACCAGGCAGCTTTGCGAGCCCTGTTAGCTGCATGTGTGCCCGAGGCTGCCCCCAGAGGCAATGCTGCGTCTTCTCTTGTGCTGCGTTGGCTGGAGCAACCCTGTGAACACAACTTGAAGGAGGCATTGTGCCCAAGACACAGGCTCAGGCTCAGCTGAGCCACGCTGATCCCCTAGGTCCAACTCCAGTCAGCAGAAAAAGGAGCCAAGAAGAGAGTGGTGTTTTTCCAATCAAAAAAACAGCACCACTGATGCTGGACAGCTGTTGTTCCGGCGTTTCTTTATATCCAAAGACAGAGAAGAATAGTGGCAGTGCTTTCACCAAAACATAGCATAAGCATACTTGGTAGTGGAAAATTGTTATATTTTATCAAAAGAAATTTCACTAAAGGAACTGATAGGCTTCAGAGATATACCTGTCACCATGGCAAGAGATGTGTATTTCTTTTACTAAAATGATCTCTTCAGGTAAGGAAAAGCAATGCATGACAGGACTTGGGGCATCATGTCTTATGTTTCTTAACTATGTAGTTTACATTATCTGCAGTACATAGTATATATATATATATATATATATATATTTATGTACTATATATAATATGTATTTATGCTGTATTCACTTCTTGCCATGAAATACAAGGAAATTCACTGTTATCATACTTCTAATTCCAGATGTTTGCTAGCTACACTTTGTCTTTATTTTCAAATTTATATTATTTACATGGTTGTTGAGTTTTACGTCTATGCTTACATAAATTCAATGTCACAGTAGCCCGAATTTCTAACACCGGGCTTAGGTGCCCATCAAAGATGAGTGGAAAGGAAATATGTGGCCCGAAACACACCGTACCATATTATTCAGTCATGAAGAAGAATGGAATTAGACCATGTGCAGAAAGAGGGATGCAATGGGGGGTCCCATGTTAGGTGGAACAGGAAGACCCCGAGAGAGCACCTGTGCTTCCTTATGCGTGGGATGCGAGATAAAATGCAAAGAAAATATGAAAGTAGAAGGGGGATTGTTATTATTATTATTATTATTATTATTATTATTATTATTATCAAGGGAAGAGAAAAAAAAGAGAAAGAAGAGCTATGACCCCGGTGCTGGGGAGGCTGAAACACGGGAGGAGCACACGAGCCTGAGCTGTAGCGAGAGCCTGGGCCAAATACATTAAAAAAATAAAACAATCAAAGTAACAACACCACCAACAACAAAAAGAGGAAGGGAATAAGGTGGAATGGGCTTGAGGAGAGGCAACAGGGAGGGAGGTCAGACCATGATGTGCCCATGTGCAAAAATGCTACATGAAGCGCTATTTTGTAAAATTGACATGCAAAACTAATATAAATATATAAAAATAAAATTTAATAAAGAGTAAAACTTTGATGCCATTTTAATCATTTTGTTATTGTATTATTAATAAGAAGTCTATCTATCTACCCATCTACCTGGACATGGAGAGAAGCAGAGGGTACCAGACTGCTGTGGGGCGGACAGCGTCCTCGCTTAGGCTGTCCAGGTGCATGCAGAGGCCCATGGTGTGTACAATGTATTCCTAATTTTTTTCTAAACTACCAATTTAACATTTTCTTTGTGTCTCAAGAATCTTCTATTATTCATAACCATGACATAGCACTTCATTGAATATATTATCATTTAATCAATATTAGTACTGTGTATATTTCCATTATTTTTATTGCTTCACTGTATTACTTTAAATAAACTACTGTTGAATCCTCATATCTTTTATAAGTACCTCTATATATATATATATATACACATGTCTATCTCTATCTATCTATCTATCTATCTATGTATCTATGTATCTATCTATGTATCTATCCATCCATCCATCTATTTTTGTGGAACTGGGGATTGAACTCAGGCCCTCGTGCTTGCTAGGCAAGTGCTTATTCTACTGAGCAATCTCCCCAGCTCAACTATCTCTATATTTTGATGTGATAAATTCGATAGGGTTCCTCCCAAAAAGTGTAAACTTATCTGCAAACTTAGGATCATATGAGAGTGCATTAATTCTGTCTACCATGAGCAACACAAAGTAATTTTCAGCATTGTGATACGCCAGAGTATTATCTTTGATTTAACCCACTTATATTGAAAATTGCAATGTTTTGAATTGTTGCATGAAATTTATGTATGTTGCCCAGAAAAACTCAAGGAAGAGGAATTTGAAGAGAAAAAAAAGCCATTATGTTCCACTGTCACAAGTGTTCTCAAACTAGCACACTAGGCATTGGAGACTTTGTGATCATTGCTATCTTGTGAATCTGAGTATTTTAGGCAATTTTGGAAATTTTGAACATTTTCTTTTCAGGAATTATGTCTTTCTCTCAATTTTCTGTTAGGAACTTATTTATTTATTTATTTATTCTTGCTTCAGAACCTTTATTTATTTATTCACTCATTTTTATGGCTGGCTCAGCCCGCCCTGAGGGCAGGGCTGGCGCAGCATGTGGTGCCGGGGATCAAACCGCGGTCCCTGAAGCCGTCCAAGCTTTCCCAAGCAGGTGCTTTAGACCACTGAGCCATCCTGCCGGGCCCAGGAACTTTTCTTAATGATTTATAAAAATGTGATGTGTTAAAATTATTATATATTTCTCTACTAAAAAAAAAAATTCAATGCACCCCACAGTACTTCTCTTACGCTTCTCAGTTCTGCGTTATTTCAATGTAACTCTTAGTGAGCTGTTGTTTCAAGCGGCTTCTAAAAAGGAGGCCTGGCTGCTGCTTCTTCTTGAAGTCACATATGCTTAAAAGTACTCATCTGCTGCTTTTGTTTTGCAACAACTTTGTGGCTCACTTGAGTATGGAACGGCTTGGGCATGTCACACCTGCTCCGGGACTTGGTCCACATCTAGTGGCCCTGAATGTTGCTGTGAGCACGTCTGAACGTATCGAGTTGATTTTCACTCATGGCTGATTTGTAGTTTCCAACTGGGCGCCTACGGGTTCTTTCTTCAGCTCTGGATCTGAGTTGCTTCCGAGAGAGGGCGTCTTGGAGTTGAGCCCTTCCAATTTGCCTTTGACGGAGCGTGTCCTTTTCATCTCTGGACTCAAGTAATTACACATCTCCGGGAGTCTTTCTCTCTATCCATATTTTCTCAGTTGCCTTTGTTCTTTGCATGCATAATTGGCTGCTATGCATAACTGGATTCTCTTTTGTCTCTCTTAATCATTACCTTCTTTCACTATTTTTACATCTCCAGCCATTTTCCAGCTTCATTTCTTCCTCCTCCTCTCTCCATCCCCTCCTCATTTTCCTGTCCCTCCTCCTCCTCTTTCACTCCTAATGGCACTTTCATCTCTTTTTCTTTTATTCTTTCTTGAATTCTTCAAGTTTGCTTTTCTTTGTTTTATCTTGTGATGATTTTCTTTGAATTCTCCTATAATTTTGAGATAGTTTTCAAACAAACACTGTGGTATTTAGGAAACTGATTTAGGTACGAAGCATGTGCCCTCTGCTCTTGCTTTAATCAACTTCCAGGGTACATTCCTTACCCCTAAGTGGGCCCCTTCCATGGCCCCATTGTCTAGAGGAATAGGTCTCGGGCTACTGTCTTTCTGATAGTTTTATCTTTGAACAAGATCATTTCTTTTCTGAAGAACAGAATTAGGAGATGGGTGAGGAATACTCATGTTGGGCTTGTGTCCTAAATGCTTTGATATTGTATCTGTTTCATCCTTAGCCTTAAGGGCATAAACTTTCCTTAACGGTCTGCAGTAATGTGTCTAGAATAGCTCACAGTAAAATTCCCTGAACCTCACCCACCAAAGTCTGTCTTTCCTGGTGTGGGCCTAGACCACTGGCCATAAAAATGGCCCATGTTTAAGGTCTCTTCTCTGGCCTCACCCTCCACAATGGAGAACGGGCATCCGCACTGCATCCCCAGACTCTTCCTCTGTGCTTGCCTGGGCTCTGGATCTCATCACTCTCACCAGAAGATCACTGGATTTGTATTTGAGAACCACGGCCCTTTCTTTAGGGGAAAGCCTGCCCTGCCTGGGGTTGCAGGACACATGTGCTGGCTCTCTGCACCGTTCCTCACCATAATTCAAATTTCATAGCACTTGGC
This sequence comes from Myocastor coypus, assembly GCA_004027025.1. Classification (NCBI taxonomy): domain Eukaryota; kingdom Metazoa; phylum Chordata; class Mammalia; order Rodentia; family Myocastoridae; genus Myocastor; species Myocastor coypus. Next base: position 29,223 of record PVJA010003254.1, read on the forward strand.
AGCTTTTCCCGTGCTTTGAGGTTGTGGCTGTTTCCTTGTTTCACTGAAGATAGCCTTTCCCCCTGTCTACTTTTCATTTTTTGGTGGCTGTATTTGGGGAATTCTGATAACAGGGAAAATGACTTTCTTCTGCTACATTTAATTACAGATGAGAACTTTAAAGTTCAGAAAAAATGCTCAGGATAAGTTTTTATAGCCCAGAGACTGTGTTCCGCTACCCATGTGCATGGAGAGTGCCCGGGCTAGCCGCCTGACGGTGCCTCTTGCCCTACCACTTCTACTGTTTTAATCAGCATTTTAAATCTTCAAACTTATGGTGCATGTAATAACACTAAGCTGGGTTACATGGGAGTGGGATACTAGCGAGGCTGAAGCCCAGGAATGCTATGGTATGACATGTGTATTTCTTATACACAAGAGGGAGAAAATGCTTGGCACAGGGCAAGCACGCCGAGCTTCCTTCCCTCTCGCTTCAGCAGTTATACACAGCCAATTAGAAAAGATGACTGAATTGTCAGAGTATCTTCTGATAAGGCGTCTAGCTGTCTCTTAGGACATAATAATAAGAGAATGTATTTTTTATTTATCCTAAGATCAGGGTCAAATGTATTTTTCCTATGGTGTATTTTGCTCACAAATCTTATAAGACTCCTGATTGCATACAACGAATATATCTTTCAAATAAAGTATTGTGAGGTGGTGTCAGTGCTCCTGTAATGGTGCGCTAGAGTCTAATTTTAAACACTCGTTGTGATCAAATCTCTGTCTTCCATGCCCCAAGGAGATGGCGCTTTAACACGCTACGAACAACCGTCACCACCCAGCAAAGCTACTCTTTCTTCCCTGCACTCTTGCGTTATTAGACAACAGGTCCAAAACCCTGGCACAACCTCCAGGCCTAACTCCTACCCTCTACCAACAGTCTGGATTTCCACGAGGTCGCACAGCTTAGTCCAAAAGCCTGATCATATGCAAAGCTGACATCCTACAGAACACACCAGCACTACTCTGACACATCTGATGTGCTTGCTTTCCAGCAAAGAATTAGGCACAGAGACCTCTCGTAGCTCTTGGGAAGTAATTTAGGAGCGAGCTGGCTTGGTTGATAGGCTAGGGACTTAAAGGGTTACCTGTTCTAAAAGTTTGGAGCTCACAATTTCAAATAAAAGTGTTGAAGTCATCTGTGCTGTTCTCTGTACTCACCCACAGGCATGGGTGTCAGTGGGCCTGGCCCACTGTGCCTACTGCTGGGCCTATGCCAACGGCAGGCGTTACGAACTTTGAAAAAAGAAAGTTTATTCATGAGCAGGCAAGTCTCAAATCCACCTCCATGGGCACAGGGTTTTGGGATACTCACGTGTGCCAACTGCACAGGCAGCAGGGTGACTGGGGCAAGAGGAAAGCTGATTGGAGGGGACATAATCAGGGATCCGAGGGGGCAGTTTTCTATCCCCTGCTGTCAAAGAAGCCACCTGCCTTGCAGACCCAAGGGGCGAGTAGGCGGCTTCGACAAAAACAGCCTCCGAGTTTCTGAAAATCAACCTCGGTAACCAGTATCATTACAGCCCCCGTGCCAGAGGTGGCATTTATGGCAAAGCTAGTGGGGGACTACAGTATACTTCAGGGGATGATTTTTATTTATTTATTTTGAGTTTAAATGCACTTTGTTTTTAGACAGCCTCATGACATGTTTTTTTGCCTGAAAAACAATATCTCCACTCCAACTAAATCTCAGTCAAAATAGATGAAGCATTCAAGATGACATCAGTCCCATTTGTCTAAAATCCTGGTGTTCTGTAGATGACAAGCAGCAGCCAGTTATGACAAGTGACAGATCCAAGGTTGCCATTGAATCCATTAACATTTTTCCATTTCTAAACCATCCTTAAGGAAAATCATAAATGGGCTCACACCATCCTCACGGTAGTCCAGGAGAGCAACCATGCCATCTGGATTCATGTTTGCACCAATAAAGAACTGATAGTTTTTTGAAATTAGCAAGGATGTGCTTGATTTGCTCTGCTGCCCCCATCATAAACGGTTTTACTCTTTCTGGTCTTCGTTCTTCAAGTTTGCCTTTGGTTGGTTTCATATAACCTTTGATGTACTTCTTGTAGACCTCTTGTGTGAAGCTGGTTTCCTGCAAGTGATGGTTCATTACAGTATCTGCCCCAGTGACTACCGTGCTTTCAGTGCCTTCGCCCTCTGGGCCTTCAGCGGAGGCACTGCCACCAAGGAGCGAGTCGTCAGTGTTACCCTCTGTTCTGCTGACCATCTTGCCCTCCTCTTCTAGGCACAGCCTGTCTGCGATCTCCTGGATCTTATAAATGTTGGAAAATACTTCCTCGTGGCTGATGAGGTCCTGGTAGATAATCATGATGGTGGCTGAGGAAGACAGCGACCATGCAAGCTTAGGAGGAGCCAGGAGCTCAGAGTGAGCGCGGTGCAGCCCAAGTGGTACTGTGGGGAGGGAGTGGGGAGACTGGGCGGAAAAGCTAAAGTGGATGATTTTTAAAGTCACCTAAATAAACATGTGGTGTAATAAATCCAGAGGGTTTATGTAAATTTTCCCAGGACTCCACAGTGTTCCATGAAATCCCTTTCAGTTTTGAGCCCGAGACTACAGATTTTATCACCCTCGCCCAGCAGACCTTTCTGTCCCCTCAGTTCCATAACTCATTTGCAACGCGTCACTTATGAGTTGCCAGGAGCTTAGACAATGGAGATGAAGAGAAGTCTTGTCTTTAGAAGGTTGTCATCTGCCGATTTCAAGGTCTTTCCTAAGTGCCATTTACTTGAATTCTTACTCTGACTTTCGAAGGTGGACACTATTATTTGGACTTTACTGCCTAGCAAATATGGTTGGCACCAGTTACAGACTTGTCCAAGGATATGTGCATGGTAAGGACGAAACCAGGAGTAGCACAGCAGATCTCCAGATTCTACCACCTGGCTGAATTGGGTGGTGGAAGGGACTCCACCCTCAGGAATTGTCATATGGGAGGAAAGAAAGCCACCTACCAAGGTGAGCGTGGACTCTCCCAGTGTCAGCAAAGAGTTCACCTCAGTTCCCTTTGGGCAGTTTCCCAGCAAATGCTGTACGGCAGATACGGCACATCCCTGCTCCTGAATTCTTCATGGTCAGGAGCTACTCCAAGTATCACCTGAATGAAAAACTACACATGGCTCATCTGTTTGCTAGGAAGGCTGAAACACAGGCCCGCAGACGGGTGGCACCCACAACCGCAGCATATCACCTTGCAGTTCTGAAGCCTAGAGGTCCAAAAGCAAGGGCTTGGCAGGGTTGGCTGCACCCTGGGGCTGTGGGAGGCTCTGCTCCAAGCCTCTCTCCCATCCTTGCAGGCGGCCACCTTTAGGTGCATGCAGCGTGCACGTGCTTCACAGTGGCCCAGTCTTTTGGGTCCACCCTAAAGACCTCATCCTGTCCTGAACACCTGCATGAAGACTGTGACCCAAAGAGGTCAGTATTCTCATGTTCTGAGAGTTGAGACTTTAACATATGGGTTTGTTAGAGGGGTTGGCACAACTCAGCCATTGGGGACTCTTGCTGAAGCTTGAGCAGAAAGGACCCCAAATACCATGCTCTTCTCCAGAGGGCCTCTCTATAGAGTGCCATGCTAGTCTAATGATTCACTTTGAGCATAATTATGACTCCCTAAAATAAATACTTGAATGGAATTTTTTTTTGTAATCCATGGAGGCTATTTCTATAGGGAAGATCCAATAAGAATTCTGATTCTGTCCGGCAGGATGGCTCAGTGGTCTAAAGCGCCTGCTTAGGAAAGGTTGGGGGGCTGCAGGGACCGAGGTTCAATCCCCGGCTCCACATGCTGCGCCAGCCCTGCCCTCAGGGCAGGCTGAGCCAATCATAAAAGAATTCTGATTCTATCAATTTAGCATGGTTTTCTTTTAAATTTCAGGTAAAATTCCTATGCTCCAAAACCCTCTGAAATCTAGTCTTTACAACCACACAACACAAAACAAAGATTGGAATCTAACATGCTAGATATATAATCTTAATTAATTATCCTCATTGCACTTATGACTCATGTTATTCTATAGCTATAAATATACGCAAGTATAATTTGTTAATTCACAATAAATATAATAAATAATAATGTGAAAGAGCTGTTACAACATGATGATGACCAGGCTTGTCCACGTCCCTGGCCCAAACGGGAAAAATGGGACAGATGACCAGGTGTCAAATTTCAGTGCAAAACAACATATCTTTTAATAGTCAGAATTATTCATTTGTGAAATTCTTGACTTTCCAAATATGATATCAAAAATAGAAAACAAAATACAAAGATTGTTTGGCTATTTTTTTAAAAAAGAAAAATCTATAAAATGAGGAAGTAAGTGCAACACAAGAAGCTATTTTTACTTGGCTGGGGAGATAGCTCAGTGGTATAGCGCCTGCCTGGCAAGTAGAAGGTCCTGAGTTTGATTCCCTGGTACTGAAAAAAAAAAAGTTGTCTTTCAATAACTATTTATGGAACAACTGATCCAGCACCGTTTCCAGGTGTGGCGGATGTGTGGTGTTCGAGGCCAAGCTCTGGCCTTCACAGAGTCAACCAAACCTATCCCGACACTCCAAGAGAAAAACGGATTAATGAACAAAAACAGATACGCTGATGCCTGATAAACATGATCAGGAATTTGATAATCAAAAACACAAAATAAAAAAGAACTGTCCTCTTTCTTTCTTTCTTTCTCTCTCTCTCTTTCTCTCTCTCTCTCTCTCTCTCTCTCTCTCTCTCTCTCTCTCTCAAGTTTTGTGATATTGACAAGAGTGTGGAACGTGGCCCTACTCATGTAATTCTCCAGGAGAAGACTGCATCCGGTTTTCTTAACGGCAATGCCCAATCTGTGGTGGGATACTTTCACGCACGTTTCTAGGCTCCACCAGCAATGGGATCCCAGAAGCTGCGTCCTTCAACCACCACAGGGTATTTTCATGCGGCTGATGCTGGGTGTAGATCCTTTGAGGGGCGCAGCCTCCGAGGTAGGCCAACCGCTCTCAGCTGCCAGCCACAGGCAGAACGTCACACCTATACTCCGCTCTCTGGAAGGCTGAGGCAAGAGGATCATAAAGTAGAGTGCAGCCTTGTTAATTTAACAACATAGTGCGACCCTGTCTCAAACTTGAAAGAAATATTGAAAGGACTGGAGACCTCACTCTGTGAAGGCCCTGGCTTCAGTCCCCAGGACTCCAGATGAAACAAAGCACCGGAATGTCTCCAATTAGATGTGACTAATTGGTGTAAATATTTCAACTAAAAGACACAAAAATATCAAGTCCTACTGGCTACTGGTGGGCTATGAGGCTGGGTCATACACAGTTCAGCGTTTATAATATTTATTCGCTTTGACCTGGCAATTCAACTCCACAAAAAGTACCCTGAGGACATAGTCAGGTTTTATTCAAAACATTGGTAAAACTGCAGAAATTATTCAAGAGTTCTGAATAAATAAGATGAGGACGAGGATACTCTTAATAACTTTTCCTTAAAATCCTGGCGAGGAGTAAAGCACAAGAAAGGAAAGGGCTCTCCACTCTGCCTCGGACAGACTGAGACTTTGTTTTGTAAATGTTTTCTGGTTACCATGGAAACCTCTGGATTTCTCCGTGTAAATGGGAAATTGGGACCTAGGATTTTTCTCCCCCCCAAAAATGATTAGTGTGTTCTTTTTATCCTGGTAAGCTCGTTGTGCGCTGACAAATTACATTCTGACAGCTAGGCTGTGGTCCAAAACATGGCTTTTTTTAGACACCATGAATAATAAAGAATTTCCAGGGGCTGATGGGTATGCTTCGTTTGTATTTTGAAGGTAGGTGTATTTTCTTTCACTGCGTTCAAGAGATCAGTGAAGGTGCTAAATACTTGGTACATATTTTAAATAATTCAGAAATATATTCTCATTTGAAAAATTTGACGGATCATGATTGGGTTCCTGTGCGCATGGAATAGGGAAAGAACATAAACTTCTCCCCCTGCTGGGTGAGAGCTGAGCCTGGCTGCTCTGCCTGGTGGCCGTGTGAGCCTGGGGAGAAGTCTAAGTCTTTGAGTCTCAGCTCCCAGCCATGAGGTGAGAATCAGCAATGAAATATACTCGAGGCGCGTGTTGTACAGTTTCTCCGCGTACCACGGCGGCTCTTATTACCAAAGAACAAACAAGAGCAGGTACTGAAGCACAACAGCGACTGGACAGCGTTTCAAAAAGTCAGACTCCATAGGGGAGAATGAGTAAGTGACGTGCACACGTGGCCAGCTTGGTCCGCGCTGGACTTCCTTGGATTTTAGGTTTTAACGACACTATTTATTATTGGATGCATTCATCAGTAAGAGGCAAAGACTTGGGATTTTGGAAGGTGGAAAATACGACAAGTAGGTTTCACAAAGTTCCTTAGAACTTCACGAAGCAGCCTGGAAATATGCTGGATGCGGTCAGTAAACGCAATGCAAAACTCTGAAATACTGAATGCTGCTGGAGGCCACGGTGAGACGGGGTCAGGTGCCTGCCACAGCGGAATGAGGACTGGGCCTCCCCTCCGTAAGGACGAGTCGCCTCTCGAGGAAGGAAGGTCAGCCCTGAGCCACGACGGGGTCTCCCTCGTGCTTTCCGGTGGCGCTGATGAAGCCGGCCTTGTCTCTTCCGCATATCCACCTACCTTCTGTAGCTCTAGGTCTGCCATTTCTTAAGCTGTGTGCAGACAGAGGGGCGTGCTAAGTCCCTCAGCATCCTATGCCCTAATTCTTAATCCGCTTCCTTCTTTAGTCTTCAATTATTTTAGCAAGGCAGCCTCAAGTCGGAGCTACGGGGGCTCTCTCTACAGGCAAGGCTTTGCCGAAGCACAAGATGCTGGCACCGCGATTCCACTCTCTGCATCTGGCCTCCACTTACCTTCCTGCATCGAAGGCTGTGCATTCAGAGGGCGCAGTGCAACAGAGGACGGTCACTGGGGGGTGGTAGGGTGGGGGTGGGCGCCGTGCTTGGGCTGCTCACCCTCTTATCCTCTATGATCCTCACTTCTATTTGGCAGTAGGGGAGCAGGTAAAACGTGGAACTCGTGGGTGAGGCATGGTTTCGACAGTGTCAGTGAAAACAGCAGGCCGTGTCCCTGGGGCGCTGCTCCCACACCGCCAGCAGCTCCTTCTGTTGATCTCCTTCTTCCACCTCCATGTAGCTGGACAAAGGCCTCCTTCATCTCTGACCAGTGACTGGTAAGACTCCTGACCCAGATGGGTTAACCCCAGCTCTGGTCTAAGGCTCCCAGGTACAACAAATGAACTCCGCTAAACTGGACTTCGGACAAATAGCGAATGCTTTCTGAAGTACATGTGCCCCCAGTACTGCATGAGACGTACTTCACTGCACGCTGTGGTGGCGCTCCAGATGGGACAGTGACAGCTGCCAGCCCATAGGGCACACTTCCTGTGTTTAACATGTTGTTTTGAATGCGTTACCAGTATTAATTTACCAACTAAATAAATCTATATGGATAATGGCGGGCTAAGAAGAAGAAGAAGCCATGTATGTTTAAATCCCACAAAATGTACAAAACTTCCTATAAGACATTTTATAGGTTGTCACTGATTAGCTATAAACCAATTTGTGAAGACATTAGAAGTATATAAAAATTAAAACTAAAAAGACACCCAACAGAGTGGAAAGAGCCGAGCTGAGCACCTGGAAGCTTAGGTGTTAGTCCCTGTTGCATGACTAGCTAGGTGGCCGTAGGCACCTCCTCACTACTCTGGGACTGGAGATTCGGAGGATGCCCGCTCCGAAGGCCTCAGCCCCCCCGGCCCTTCTTAGCAGGTCAGAAAAGTAGTGAGCAGGAAGCTGTGTCACCTCTGCGATCATCCTGTTGGTGTCTCCTAGGAAGAGCAAGTTCAGAGCTTCTTCTTCTGTGGTTGCCTGGTGAAGAGACAGGTTTTTCAGGTGAATGTTCTGATCCAGGTCCTCCAGAATTGTCACTTTCCTAGGGAAATGGGAAGCAAGAAACAAGGGACTGTTGAGAAGGGAAAGAATCTGAAGTCTTCTCTACAGGCCTATTTTAAAAGAGATTCTGTACAGTGGAGGTCTTGAACTTACAGAACGGAACAACACACAAGATACCAGACAGCACTGGATTATTGTCAAACACAGATGGTATGTGAAATACCTTTGAGGATATATATATATATATATGTTATCTATCTATCTATCTATCTATCTATATATATATATTATATATATATATCTATATATATATCTATATATCTCCTGATTTCAAGCTGCCTGGCATGGTAATCAGGCTATTCAGTCATCTTGAGATGCATATTCTTACTGAGTTACAAGTGCAAATGCATAGCTCTCTTCCTAGGTATTGGGAAGCCAGGCCCCGCCTTTGGGGGGAGTCATAATTCAGTTTCCTACACAGGTAACACTCCAATCCTGCTTCATTTTTCATCACTCTCCATTTACATGGCGTCTCGGCCGGTCAGCTCCTCCGCGCGGGCACGCTGAGCACAGGGCGTCTGCTGCTCGCGTGGCGTCACTCACTCTCCCACTTAGCTTTCTCATCAAAGTGAGCAGAAGATTCCCAAGCAGTCTCACGCTCGAGCTCCTCATTACTTCTGTAACTGTCCACTCTGTCTCTTTGTCCTTTTTGCTTTCCAACATTACATTTCCTTTCATCCCTCGGCTGTGGCCTGGGGTCTGCGGTCGCATTCATCCCCTGCCCAGACCTTCTGGGCACGCTGCTGCCAACGCCTTTTCCTCCCACGTGAGCCCTGCCCTGATTTCCAGAGCTGGCTTACGGACGTGATCCTTACAGAACGCAGAGGGCTCTCTGCAACTGAACGGAAGCTTGGCCAAGCTCTGCAGCCTGCCCCACAAGCCTCTGGGGCCATGCAGTTGCTTAAAGAGCTTCCTTCCCATATCTGGGCTTTTGTTTGCTTAATTTTCTTTTCTTTTCTTTTTTTTTTTAAAATTTTTAATTAATTATTATTATTATTTTTTCTTGTTTCAGAACCTTTGTTTATTCACTCATTTTTATGGCCGGCTCAGCCCCCCCCCCCCCCCCAGGGCAGGGCGGGCGCAGCATGCAGTGCCAGGGATCGAACTGCGATCCCTGAAGCCACCCAAGCTTTCTCAAGCAGGCGCCCCAGACGGCTGAGCCATCCTGCCGGGCCCCTGCTTAATTTTCTTAACAATTGTTACAGAAAGGAAAGTTAACCCTCACAGGCGGCACCAGAGTACCTGCGTATTTTCACTCGCTTGCAACATCTGGAACTGAGAATCCCGCTGGCGTCATCTATGTGGCTCCACTTTAGAGCAGCAGCAGGCAGACAGGTGTCGCTTACGTTCCTACTTGTAAAAACGTACTTAGAATGCCTTCGAAATAAAAATTTTTCCTCGGTCTGTTTTACAAAGAAGTTATCTGGCCTTTCATAGGTAATTTGTGGGCACTTAAAACACTAATTGGAGGAAAAAAATGTGGCTGTACCAGCACATCTGCGACCAATGTGTCACTAATAATGTGCTCCTTTGCTGAATTTTGGATTCCTTTTTTGTGTCCTTCAACAATATCCGTAGAAATGGAAAAAGATCCCTTCCCTTAATTAAAACAAGTATAATTTATTTATTTTTTAATATGACTCAGAAGTGAGCTGATGAAGAATGCTTAGGAGCTTGGAAAATATGAAGGCTTTTTTTTTAATTGAAATGGATGAGCTGTGTTCTGTTTTTAGAAAGCTCCTTTATTTCTTAAACTTTAGTTCCACCCTGATCCTTCTGAAGTGAAAAAAAGAAGAAAAAACCCCCCCAAAAAACAAAAAACGTGGCTAAATTAAACCCCTAGGGACAGAGAAGCCGGCGTTTTTTCGAAGTCCAGCGGTCCTGGGCATCTGAGTCTCCCACCTGTGTGGGTGAATGTTGTTTAGTAACACCGGGAGAAAATGAGGAGAGAGAGGAGTCCTGTCTTCTTCCGCCTAAGCCCATGACATCTGCAACTCTAAGGCAGAGGCCCTGTGTGGCAAGGCGGGCACACAACTGGATCCTGGGCAAAGCCACAGCAGGGAGGGGCGGGAGGGAGGCAGGGAGAGGGGCAGCGGCGCACTTCACAGAGGGCAGCGCTCACACTGGTTCTGTCCCACACGTATGCGTGCCTGGGCATCGGACTGTGTGCTTCCCCAGCAGATCCTCCGGGGCGGCCTCCCCCTTAATAGCCCACCAGGGCTGGTCCACAAGGAGGTCGCTGCGGGTCTCTCTGTGCTTAATTCGCACCATGAGCCGTCTCGCTGTGCATCTCAGGGGCTGCAGCTGAAGAGCGACGAGGACTCACAGACAGCGTGACTGAGCTGGAGCAAGCCCCATTCACGAGGCCACTTCTACCTCTCTGACCATGTGACCTGTGGGTAAACCAAGCCACCCAGCAGCAGCTGTGACAGCAGCCACCATTCCACGGGGGACGGGGATCTCACTTAACATTCATAGGGCCAACGTCATTGCTAGGCCAAAGGGTGTAGCTCTGGGCACGCTTGCTTAGATAACCCAGGGCACAGCTGACTTAGGATCATATGGATGCAGAGTAACTATAAGCATAAGGTAGACAGCACTGAGAAATGTCATCACTGGCATTAGGCCAAGCGACTTTCTTTTCCTAAATCAATTAAAGGCTTTGGTTGTCACTGTAGCTACTTTGGAACTAGTGTGCTCATACATCTACTTCCGGGTTCTTGTCCCATGCTGTCACTTTGATCACAAAGCAATTTGCACACAGCCCGGTTTTCCTGTGCAGAGCTCTTGGCTGTCTTCTGTACCCAGCCGCATGCATTTCTCCCAATCTTCTCTCCTATCAGGTTTCACTCCCTGTGCTCTGATTTTTTGTCTACAGAGGCTCTGAACAGTAAATAAGGAGGCAGACTGATGTCCCGGCTAGTCTGGCCTCTCCCATGGCTGTCCCTGCCACTCACTCATGTCTGTGTACCCCATAAAAGGCTCCACCGTGGGCACGTTTCTGAGGCACAGCCTTCTCCCTCCATCAGCAGCCTCCTGCCAGCTCTTCACAGATTCTTTCCTGGTTTTTGCCCAGTGCCCTGGGGGCAAGGCTCTGGACTTTCCCTTATTCTTCTGCAGGCCTTTGGTGAAAATCTCTTTTGTACTAAATCCTTCTGCCAATATGTTAGCCCTACCTATTCACCATACCCTGGCTCCTGCCTCTTGCTTCAAAGAGCCAACTGTGTAGTGAGGACGTTTTAAATTCCATAGCCAGTGTAGCTGTTTTTCCACACTGGAGGAAATGAGAATCATTAGGCAAAGTTTCTCATTGAGTTGCTTCCTTCACTGTTTCTCTCTCTTCCTTCCCTCCCTCTCTTTCTCCCCTTCTCTCTCTCCTTATCTCCTTCTCTCTCTCTCCTCTTTCTCTCCTTTCTCTCTCCCTCTCCCTCCCCCTCTTCCTCTCTCCCTCTCCCTCCCCCTCTCTCTCTCTTCTTTCTCTCCTCTCACTGTCTCTCTCTCATCAATAACTATTTCCTGACTCTTTAGCCCACCACTTGGTTCTGACTGTAACTTTTATGGGCTTGAAAGAGGGCTTTATTAAGAGTTTCTTAAATAAACATCCTACTTCCAAAATGGAAACTCACCAAACTATTTATTTGATTCTCTTTGAATGAGCCTGTGAAGAGTTTTCCCTACAAAATGTTTCTAAAATGTTTAGATTTAAGCAAAAAAGCCACCACTGATAGTCTTAACTTGGATACTAAAGTGGAAAAGTCCTGTTAAGCATACCCAGCTTGGTTAATGATGGGGAAGAAACATGCTTTGTGTTTTCTCTGTAAACAGAGAATCTTTTCCATTTGGCTATGTAGTACCACTGTGGGTCTTTTTAGCAGATGGGGGCACACACACAAGAACAATAGCTGAGCTCTCCTGTGCAGTAATGGAAGCCATCGATGAAGGGACCCTTCCCATCTGGCTCTGGGCTGCCGAAGTCTTACCACCACCAACTTGCTGGATAGAAACTTCCCGGGAGTTATTGCAATGGAGTTGGTTTTTCATTTTCATGTCACAGACAAGTGTTACCATGGTGATTTCTATTTTTTGCTACTTGCAAATGTCCGGTATGACTGTGCAGTGCACAGTGGCACCAGGCCCAAGGAGGTGCCATTCACACATGCTTTTATGTATTTATGATGGAAAGTGAGTATCAGAGAGTAGTAAGCGTCTTCTAACAGGACCATCCTGTTGCAGCCATCTTTCCCCAGATGGCAGGGGAGCATTCCAGGGACTCACACAAAGATGCCACACAGACCAGAGCTCTCCTTATTTAGCTACCTTGACATCTTGCTATATGGGGAGCAGGCCAACCTCATGAAAATTGGTTGGGGGCCCCAGAATCTTAAAAACTAACTAGACATGTTTCACTGAAGACAATATTGCCTAGTTCAACTGTTCTCAACCTCCTTTTATGCTCAGCTCAATGCATTTTCTCAGAAGGTCCCAACATACAAATGTCTCCCAGAGCTAATTTTACCTACCCATGGCTTATTGTCTATAGCCTGTAGGCTACTGCCATTTGCATGAATTCCCCAAAGTGAGAATTTAAGGTAATAAACATTAAGCTCGTTACCCTCTGTTATGGTTTGTGTCTACTTGTTCCCCAAAGCCTCATACAGTCATGGGACAGATATCTACAGTTTGCGATTAACTCATGATCCACTGGGATTATGGGTGTGAGTGCTTCTGGGTATGAGTTCTGTACGCAGCCTGGGGCAGAGAGCCTGACTGCGACCTAAGGGAGACGGACTTGCTTTCTGTTGCCACTGTGGCTGTTACTCCTCCCTTTTGCTCTTGCCGTTTTGCTGACTTCTGCTGCCATGAACTACTGAACTTTGTTTTGGAGCCAGCTGAGTATGGACTAAAACTTCCAGTAACTATGAGCTAAATAAACCTTTCCTTCCTTCATTTTTGGTGTCAGGTATTTGTCCCAGCTACAAGAGAAGAGTAACTGAGACAGAATTTGGTGCCAGAGAAGTAGGGTTGTTGCTGTGGCTAAACCTGACCATGTGGATTACAAGCTTTTGGGAATAGCTTATGGGAAGGTGTAAGAAAGGTTTGGAGATGTCACTTACAAGAGAAGTGCTCAGAAGACCAGAAAGCTGACAGGAAGCCTCAATGTAAAGACCAGGCTGGGGAGGTTTCTGCTGGGAAGGACTGCACTGGTTGTTGGACTCCAAATGATTTGTGTTATGCATGGCAGAAAGTTCGCCTGAATTTTGATCATGTCCAGAGATTGCCTGAGACTAAGATTGAGCATGCAGGACTGATTAATCTTTCAAAAGAAACTTCAAAGCAGCCAAATATTGAGGTAGTGGCATGGCTGTTGTTGGGAGACTTTAGTCAGATTTATGTTAAGAATCAAGAGCAAAGAACCTAACAAGATGATTTAAAAATGCTGTGTGCTTGGCCAGAAAGGAAGCTCTAATAAAGCCGTGGAATGTGAAGGTAGAGCTGAGAGGATTTCCATTGCTGAGAAGGAACAAAAGGATGGCATCACAGGAGGCAGCAGGCCTCCATCCTTTGCAGCTGCAGAAGTGGAAAGCTCAGGGACTTTGCCTTTAAGGGAAAGCCAAAAGTCCCATGTTCCAGAATGAAGGCAGCGACCACATCAGGTTCCAGAATAGCACCAGCACAGATAATTTACTCATCAGGATCAGGGTCAGAGTGTTCAGTGATCCAGGTACTCAGCCCCTACAGCCAAGACAGAAGAAAGCCTGGCTGCTGCTCCAGCAGGCAGCAGACCTTGGCATCATCCATGTGGTGGCTTTAGGCACATTCAGAGTGCAAGAATTCTGAGATTAAGAAGGCTTGCATCTAGATTTCAGAAGAAGGGCCGGTTGGTCCCAATACTTTATATTCCCCTACTGTTTGTACCTTTTGGGATGCTAATATTTATTTTATGCCATTGAATGTTGGAAGTATTTAACTTTCAATTTGTTGCCTTAGATCTTGGAGGAGACTTGTGACTTGGACTTTTTAGCAATGTTGAAACTGTTGGGACTTTGGCAACTCAGAGTGGGCTAAAATGTCTTTTGCAGGCCAGCGAGATAGCTCAGTGGACTAAAGTGCCTGTTTAGGCAAGTGCGGGAACCATGGCTCGATCCCCAGCACCATATGCCATGCCAGCCCTGCCCTAGGTACCTTGAGCTAGCCAGAGTCTGGGCATAGTAGTGCACACCTATAATCCCAACGCTGGAGAGGCTGAAAACACGAGGATAACCACTAGTGCGAGCTGCATAGTGAGAACCTATAACAACCAAACACATTTAAAAAAAAAATTTTGTCATAAGAACGTGCGTAAGTCTTTGAGGGTCCAGGGGCGGAATGTTAAGGCTTGTGTTTAGTTGTCCCTACAAAGCCTCATGCAGTTATAGGGCTGGTATATATTAGTTAGCCATTCTTTCAAGATGGGATAGTTACGTTGTTTCTAATTTGAAGTCATTTTAAATAATGCTGCGTTTTTATCAGTTAGGACTTTCCTCTTAGGATGTTTTCAGGGAGTGATATTAGAGGTATGTATGAGTTCCCAACAAACTGCATACTGGGGGCTTGATTCTCACTGCAGCAAAGTTCAAAGGTGGGGTCCAACGATGATGCCAGGTCATGCAAGTACCGATCCCATCCGTGGGCCAACCCCTGAGGTGGGGCCCAGCTGGTGGAAGCAAGTCCCTGGGAGCTGTGCCTGGGAAGGGTATCTTGTCCCCAGCCCATGCCTCGTCGTCCTCACTCTTTCTCTCTTTCGCTGTCTCTCTCTCTCTTGTTTCTTCTCTGTCTCTCTCTCTCTCCTGAATGCCATGAGGTGGGCAGCTTTTCTCTACTGTGCCCTTCTGCCATGATGTTCTACCTTGGCCTAGCCTCACACCACGAGCGAGCTGTGGACTGAGACCTCTTGAGTGTGAGCGCAAGCCAAGCTTTCCTCCTTGGCACTGATTTTCGCAGGTAGGATGTGGTCACGGGGATGGAAAGCTAACAGAAGGCGCATCATTGGATCGAAAGTTCTGAACGGCTTTATGGCTTCCACTAGCCCGAGAAGGGCCACGGCACAGTGAGCAGAGGCACTCAGCGTGGACTGGCCATGCTCTCGTTGCCTCTGTCTCCTCGGCTGGCGGAGGACGGCACCATCTTCTGTAGTGCATCACTGTGCTGAAGTCCCTGTTCCACATCAAGACCTAGGCTTGAGAGATGCCTGGCGGGTCTCGGATGGGTAATGACATGTTAGACAAATGAGATCTATGGACCGTGTGACACGGCACAATTCAACGGGTGGCAGATACCTTGGGGATGGGCAGTAAGACACTTTCTGAAAGCATGCACGTCTGCTGAATGAGACTGCTTGTTTCACTGTTACCTTAAGAACACTGGACACTGTTAAATGCTTGCTAATTCGTTAGGTTATTGTGTTGGTTTTCATTTGTATTCTTTGAAGGGTTAATGAGCTTCAATCTATCTCCATGTGCTTGTTAACTTGCACATGTTGTCCTTTGCCCACTTATTTGGTGAAATCACGTGTATGAAGTCCTCTTCTTGAAACCTTTACTTCTAGTATGAGTTTTGTAAGTTTCATATTTCTTTGCTCATGAAATTTGGTTGTATTAGAAAGTTTTGTTTTAGCATATAAAGTTTAAATTGCTACAATTTATCAATTTTTTTATGTTTTTCCTACATTTCTTGGAGTCTTTCACAAATAAGGGATTAGATAAAAATTCACTCATTTTTCTCACGACTTGAGGATAAATGCATGCATGGAATTGAGTGAGGGGCTTAAGTGGACTTTCCCACGCTGTACGTTGCCTGTATAGGATTTGCTCTTCCATTCTCTCCAACCGTTAGGCTCTGGTTTTGTTTTGGAAATTTTATGTACAATACTAGACTTTCCTAGACTCTCCTGTCACTAGACCTGGGCAGTGGTCCGTTACCGGAAGTCACTGTGTGGAACATCTGACAAAGGCTGTGGGAGGGCAGCCTCAGCCAGAGGTGCCTCATTCCTTCCAGAAGCGTGGCTGTGTGACTGGTCATGGGGCCTCTTTGCATGAGGTAGAGCCTCCCGCTGAGGACAGCTGAGTGGCCCCACAAAGGGCAGCCTTGCCGGCACTGCGCAGCTCCCCCAGTCACCCTGGCCATCTGTCTATGGCTCCTCACTGTGGGTGGTGGTGCCATGGGCTGCCGGGCTAAGGAAGCCATTTGAAGCTGGGCTGCAGCCGCATGCAGGGGTTAATCCGCCAATAGCTTCCCATCCCAGGGACTGATCAGCTTCCTGCCACTTCCATGAGTCAGTTACGCACTTCAGAGCCTGAGTTTGGTTCATATGTTCTCTTCTCATCGTGCTTTGAAGCCTGGAGTGGTCTAGCACTGCTGCAGTATTACAGCTTTTACCTAATTGGAATATGTAATATCACTATTTTTTTTCTCATTTGTCTTACTTGTTCAGACATTTCTTTGATGCTCTTGGTTGTTTATCGTTTCTGATAAACTCTAAAATCCCATCTGTTTTTAAGTCTTTTATACTTTGTCCCTAACTGCATCAAGCCTCTACTCTGACATGGCGATGCCTCTTTAAGTGTTTCCACTGAAAACCAGCTTGATAGCTTTTCTCTTACTTACTTACTTACTTTCTTTCTTTCTCTCTCTCTCTCTCTCTCTCTCTTTCTTTCTTTCTTTTTTTTTGGTCTTTTTGAAACAAGGTCTAACTATTCAGTTCAGGCTTGCCTTGAGCTCACTTTTGTAACCCCAGCTGGTCTCAAACTCGCAGTAATCCTCCTGTGTCAGCCTCCCAAGTGCTTTATTTCTCACAGAAAAAGTATACTATTTTCCTCACAAAATTGAGACCATTTCTGGAGCATGTTGCCCTCTTTTGCTGTAGTAAAAGATGCTTAGCTTTTTTTTTTTTTTTTTTTTTTTTTTTTTTTTTTTTTTTTTTTTTTTTTTTTGTCTTTTTGAGATAGGGTCTGGCTGTGCAGTTCAGGCTGGCCTTGAGCTCACTTTTGTAGCCCAGGCTGGTCTCAAACTAACACTGATCCTCCTGCCTCAGCCTCCCAAGTGCTGGATTACAGGTGTGCACCACCACACCCGGCTTGTTTTTTAACTAGATCATGCCCGGGGCTTGCTTCTTGGGTTGAGTTAGATAAATATGGACAGCTCACCGGGGCCTGCCAGCCTGACAAGCATCCAAATCACCTCTAGTTCAAAACAGTTGGTGTTCATTCTGCAAGGTGCCTTCAACCACCCTACAGTTCGCAGTGGACGCGCAGGGCTGGTTACGGTGAACGCCGAAGCACACAGACGCGACCTGCAGTGGAGGTTTCAGGGTAGGGACAGTAATGGACCACCGCGGCTGGCACCAGCAAGGCCCAGTGTAGCCATCACAGTGTGGCACCAGCCATGTGCCCGCCACACCTCAACGGCGTCCTCGAGGCCCCTCCCCACCGCTTCACTGAGTGCTGTGTGCACCTTCGCAGCTCTGTCAGCTCCTACCTCAGTCAGGTGTAATTCTTAGATGGAGTCTTGGGGGCGGGGACTTCATGGGAAAGACTGCTATCTTTAATAGAAAGGGAAAGGAGACTAAGGCTCTCTGTCACCCATGGCAGGACACAGTGGGGAGGTGGCTATTTGCAAATCAGAGAGAGGCCCTCACCAACATGGAATCTGCCAGTCCCTGGGCCCTGAACTTCCTAGCTTCCAGAACTGAAGGAATGAACACCTGATGTTGGCCTCATCTAGTCTGTGGCAGTTTGTTCTGGTAGCTGCAGCTGACCAAGACAACACTTGCGGTGTCTATGATATGGAGAATGATCTCAACTGCTGGCAATCCGTAGCAGGGAAAGCCACCTTTTGACACCCTTACCTTAGCAGGCCAGGCTTTCGGGGGAAGTGGATCATTTCCCAGGCCAGGAGGGATTTCTCTTGCCTCCTGCATGGCTGCTGACAATGTTCCAGTTCCCATGGAAACACTGTGCCTGGAATCCACGATAGAGAGATGTGGACATCGATCTAGGTATAGACATCTCTCCGAGGTTACACCTTGCCTGGTGAATCCTTTTATTCCTGCCTTTCTGTCTTAATGAGCTTGTCTAATCCCATATGGGTTGTGATTAGGTCCAAAAACTAGCCCAGAACAAACGCTATGCTTTTCAACTGTCCCTCTTTTTGTCCACAGACATGTCACCCCTTCACTCGTAGGCCGTTTTGTGCTCATCTGCTCTAGGACTATTTTCCCCACCTCCTGCACCAGTGTGGCTTCATGATTTCTTTCTCTCTGGGCTCTTTTCATTCTTCACGGCTTTTATCCAGTGTTTTCCACACAGTTCCTACTGCATGCAGTCCTGCCTAGGTTCATCCACCCTGCTATGAATTCCAGAAAAGCAGACTGCTTCAGTGCATTTGGCGTCTAGCGGAAGGAGCAGGACGGAATAGGGCTTTGGTAAATTTGCTGAGTGTATGAATGAATTCCCTTGACCTGCTGAGATGGAGGCCGTGCAAGACTTTTCCTGTAACTCCTAGAGTACCTAGCAGTGCCTTCCACCCAGTAGGTATTGAAGTGTAGACTTCATTTCAACATCTGGCAGCTTTTTCCTTTTGGATGATGAATTATTAAAAAAAAAAAAAAAAAACACATCCAAGATTTCAATACTCAGTGCTGGAGTTTACTGACTCTTACAGTAATAACCATGGCAATTGCTGGACTCTTAAGTGGAATATACTTTCCTACCAGCAATAGTAAAATTATGCTGAAGTAAGGTGACTATTTTCCCTACAACGAAGGCCAACAGTTATAACTTTTTACTTCATGAGACAGATTTAGATTCTAACTATATTTCCCATTATAGCATGTGAGAAAAGGTGGTTGCAGAAACGAGATCTATTTTCAGTTGAAATTACTAAATATAGATACAGTTAAGACACGCATGCGTATGCACATGCCTCTATATAAACCTTTTATTTTGAGATAATTGTAGACTCAGATACATTTATAGGGAATAATGTAGAGAAATCCCATGTGTCCATTGCCCAGTTTTTTTCTCCAATGAGAATATTCTATTCTATTAAAATATCACAGACAAGGGCTGGTGAGATAGCTCCGCAGACTGAGTGGCTGCTTAGGCAAGTGCAGGGACCAAGGTTCAATCCCTGGCACTACTTGCCACATTGGCCCTGCCCCCAGGTGCACAGAGCCAGTACCCGAGTCTAGGCATGGTAGCGCAATCGCATTGCCGGGGAGGCTGAAAACAGGGGGATCACTATGAGTTAGAGCTGTGTAGTGAGACCCTGCAGACAAAAACGAAAAAATGAGAACACTGACATGGTAATTTCTCGCTATGCTTGCACACATGTGTACGTGTGCGTGTGTGTGTACGTGTGCACTGAGCTCCGTGCCATTTTGCCACATGAGGAGGTGTGTGTATCCAGAGCCCCAGTGCGGATGCAGAACAGCCCATCCATGTGAAGATTCAGGTACCTGTGTCTCCTCTCCCCTCCTCTCTGGACCCTGCGACCTTAGCCCACTCTTCATTTCTACCACTGTTACTTCAGTAATATTATGTAAATGAAGCCATACAGATAGAACCTTCTTGAACTGGCTTTGCTCACTCAGTAAAATTTTCTGTTGCTTCTCCCAAGGTATCAATCATATCAAGAGTTCCTTCTAACTTGGTGCTGCTTTATTAACTATAGTTTATGGTTTGCATTGGGATCTGCTGTTTACATTGCAAATTCTGCAGGTTCTGACAGATTCATGGTGTCATCTTCATGGGTATGCAGTAGGATTTCGCTGTCGCCTTCACTTGCAATTCTCGGGTGATGTTCTACACTTATCTGCCATCTCTCCAACTTTAATGAAGTTCTCTTTTGCCCATTTTTAATTTGGTTATTTGTTTCTTACTGTTGTGTTTTTAAGAGTTCACCTAAGAGCTTGACAATCACTTCCTCTCAGTCTGTGGCATGCCTCCTTATTCTATAAACAGCATCTCTCATGGACCAGAATTTTTAATTTTAATGACTTCAACTTATCAGTCTTTCCTTTCGTGGGTCAATCCTTTTGGCCTTGTATCTGAGAACTCCCATAGATTCTCTTCCATATTATCTTGTGCAAGCTTACCGCTTTATCTTGTCACTCCTTTCAGGTTCACTTTGTACGTGGCCCAATGTCAGTGTTGCAGCGCCTTCGTTATTGTACCGCCATGCTGTATCTTGAAGGTGGGCACTGTTTCCCCTTCGACTTGCTCATTTTCCCCCGCACCAGGCTGCCTATCCTAGGTCACCTGCCTTCTCATCTAACATTTACAATCACATGGTTGCTACTGAGAAGGCATTTTCCTGGGACTCAATGGATCTGTAGCTCACCTGCAAGTCAACAAGGAAGAGCTGGCAGGTGAACTATATGGAGACCTCCTGTCCACGAGCAAGAGAAAGCCTTTACTGAAATCTTTGTTCACTTATTTTGTCAGTTTTGTAGTTTTCCGCCATAATGATCTTGGGTATATTTTGCCAGATGTAAACCTAAGTGCTTTATCTTTTGTGCTAATATAAATGGTGCTGCTTTTCATTTCAAGTTCCATTTGCCTTGGGTGGTACGTAGGGTGCCAACTTATTCATTTATTATTTGTGATAATAGGGATGGAGCCCAGGGCCTCACATGTGCTAGGCAAGCACTCTACGCTCAGCTACTGCAGGCCGTTTTGCATTTTTAAGACAGAGTCTCGCTAAGTTACTCAGGCTGGCCTCAAACATCCAGTCCTCCTGCCTCAGCCTCCTGTCTTGTTGGGGCTCCCCGGGTGAGCCTGTGAGCCCAGCAGCAATTGGCTTTTGCATGTTAACCTAGTATTCTGAGACCCTGATGTAATCATTCACTTGAGGAATTTGTGGATCCCCTGGGGTGTTTGACACAGGACACCACATCACCTGTCAACAGAGACAGCAGCGCATCTTCCTTCTCCAATGCTCTTTCCTCCCCTCTGGCCCCTCTGCTCTCCTTTGTTTTCTGTTTCTGTCTTTTTGAGGCAGGGGTTCACTATGTGGTTCACGCTGGCCTTTGACTCATTTTGTAGCCTAGACTGGCCTCAAACTCACAGTTCCCCTCCTGCCTCAGCCTCCCAAGTGCTGGGATTGCAGACATGTGCCACCATGCTGGACAGCTATTTCCTTTTCTTGTCTGATCACCTTAGTTAAGATTTCTAGTGAAATGCTGAATACCAGTGGTTCTTGAGGCATACTTAATCTGAGGCGGCCTCTCGTCTTTTTCCATTAAGCAGGATGTCAGATGCACAAGGGTTTCGTAGACATTCTTTACCCAACTGAGAAAAGTTCCCTCCATTTCTCTTTGCCAGTGTATTTATCAGAAATGGACACTGAATTTTCTCTAGTTTTTAAAGATTTACTGACATAATCTTATGCTTTTTCTTCATTAGCCTGTTAATGCAGTGGATTAAATTAACTGATTTTTGAATGCTGGACTCGTCTGTCCATAGACAATAAAATCCTGTTTGGTTACAATGTATAATTTTTTTATACACTGCTGGGTTTGACCGCTAATATTTTGTTGAGGATTTTTGCATCTGTATGTAATATAAATTGGTGTATACTTTTTCTTTCTTTAATGTACTTATGTGTTTACTGGTATTTGGGTATTGCTAGCCTCACTGTGTGAGTTACAAACTGTCATCTCTTTTTTTTTTTTTTTTTTTTCTTCAGAAGAGAATGCATATTCTTTGGAATATTACATGTAGATATTCATATCATTTGAAAATACAAACAATTTTTTTTCTTGTTTCTACCTCATTGTAATGGTCAGTATTTCTGGACTCTAGTGGATAACAACAGTAAAATGGACCTTATTGAATTTTGTTTTATCTTAGGGGTTAGCGTACAGTCTCTCACTATTATATAGGCTATGAGCTGTAGGGTTTTGTGGGTGCTTTTTAACACGCTGATGTGATGTTCCTCTAGTTCAAGTTGTTGGGATTTCTATCATGAATGAGTATAAAATGCCTTTCCTGAGCCTCCTATAATTTGGTCTTTACCCTGTGGTTATGGCAGATTACTCCAATTGATTTTTTAAGTGTTGAGCTACTTTTGCAACCTGAACTAAATCCCACCTGGCTGTGATATATAATTCATTTTATATGTTGTTGAGTTCAACTGCCAATACTTTGACGAGCACTTCGGAGCCACTGCTCATGGGAGATATTAGGATGTCGTACTTCTGTTACTGTTTTGTTTTTTAAATTTTGCTACTATCTTTGCCTAGTGTCTTGGTCATTTTATTGCTGGAGAAGAGATCAACATACATGAGTTAAAGGAGGAAAGGTTTATGTCAGCTCAGCCTTTGTGGAGGGTTCAAGCCATCGTCAGCTTGTTCCAAGCGGGGTGGCATGGTAGACGGTGTCGCAGAGGAGGGACATTTCGAGCCGTGGCAGGCAGAAGGGAACAGCAGCAAGGAGCAACAGTGAGCTTGCCTTTCTGTTGCGCCCTGGATTCAGGCTACGTCTCTGGTACTTTCCTCTTATGGATGGGACAAAATATCCCACACTCAAAATTAAGGAAGGAAAGGTTTACTTAGCTCATAGTTGGTGGAGGTTTCAGCCTATACTCAGCTGGCTCCAAGGCAGAGTGGCACAGGGCAGAGGGCAGCTGTTTGTGAGGGTGGAAAACCGCAAAGAGCAAAGGGAGGGGCAGTGGCTGGGGCAGCTGGGAAGCTTCTCCCCCATCCTTACGCTGTATTCAGGCTACCTGCCCCAGGGTGGGTGCAGCACTCACACCCATAATCCCAGCGTTGGGTCATGAATTAATCACACACTCTGGAAGCTGCCCCAATGACTGCATGAGGCCTTGGGAGGACACCTAGACACAAAGCATAACAGGTGACACGCCCAGTGCTCGGTGCTGCCCACACGTAGGATGGGGGTCATGATCCCCACCCTAGTGCCAATGTCATGCTCTTAGTATGCATTCCTGTGCACTAAGTTCTGCCACCTCACAAAAGCCCCAGCTATGACTGAATGAGGCTTTGGGAGCATACAGATACAAGTCATGCCACCTGGTTCTGGTGTTTGTGAATAACTTGGGAAACCTTGTTCTCTCTCTCTTTCTCTCTCTCTCTGCCCCTCTCTCCCTCTCTCCCTCTCTCTCTCTCCCTCTCTCCCTCTCCTTCTCTCTGTCTCTTTCCAGGCCTTGCTATGGACTTCAGGTTGGCCTTGAACTCACTGCGCAACCCAGGCCGGCCTCGCACTTGCAGCACTCATCCTGGCTCAGCCTCCTGAGTGCTGGGACCTAACAGGAGTGTGCCGCCACATCCAGCTTCTTTCCTCATTCTTGCAAAGCGCCATATGAAATAGTAGCTAAACCATTTTGGCCTGGAGACTTCTTTCTGAGAAGATTTTAAATTATGAATTCACTTTCTAGAATAGTTACAAGACTGTTCAATTATGTTTTTCAATTTTGCCTGAGTTTTGGGCTAAATACTTTTAATTGCTAATTT